>JAOPHQ010003178.1:135000-144056 GCA_030340625.1 Merluccius polli | reverse complement strand
AGTACAGACTAAACTATCCTAATACCAATTTAAGCATACTTGCCTCTATTATCATTTTCTGCTGATGCTATTGAAAAGCCTGGTTTCAACAGCGTTTCCACAGTTTTGTCAACATACTATAACCCAATGTCTTTGTCTCTACCTTTCTGTGTGTGTCTGTATGTCTCTCTCTCTCTCTCTCTCTCTCTCTCTCTCTCTCTCTCTCTCATCAGACCAAGCAGTGAAGGCCGTCTCCCAGGAAGCTACCAAACTCAGCCTGGCCTTCTCCACCCCGCCCCCACCCCCCCAGCAGGTCCAGTCTGCTCCTTCGTAGATCCACCACTTGACTACTAATGTATTGAGGAGTTGTTAGTATTGAACTAGTTTCTCTCTTTCTCTCTCCTTCCCAGGATGGAGAGAAGTTGTCCGAGTCGCTCCAGAAGAGTATTCTGACCATGTCCACTGTGTATTACTGGCTTCCCAAGAGTCAAGGTAACATTCATAACAAGCTCCTCCTCTGTGTCCAGCCAATAAGCCATTTGGTGGATGCTTTTATCCAACGTGTCTTACAATACTGGTGGGAATGGAACCCATAACGCTGGCAGTGTTATTGCTATGCTCTGTGCAGTTGATCTGGACAGGACTGCACAGAACAGTGCTAGGTAATAGTCTAAGATCTCAGTAAAGTGTGTTGTGTGTTACAGTACAGTGTGTTGTGTGTTATGGAAGAGTGTGTTACAGTGTGTTGTGTGTTACAGTACAGTGTTAGTGTGTTGTGTTACAGTACAGTGTTAGTGTGTTGTGTTACAGTACAGTGTGTTACAGTGTGTTGTGTGTCTCAGGTCTCAGTCTGAGGCGTCAGGTCCGAGACGCCAGCGTTGAGGTTCTGGAGGGAGTGGGTCAGTTGGTGGAGGTCATTCTGGCATCACCACTACAGAGGTAACACACATGCAAATACACACATACACACACACACACACACACACACACACACACACACACACACACACACACACACACACACACACACACACACATACATACACATGCACATACACACACATATACATAAACACACATGCACATACACATGCACATATACATACACAGTGTTCTCTCACTCCCACCAACTCATGCAACACAGTCACAGAATAAACATTTTTTCAATGTTTAAAACGAGGGCAAAATATATCAAAAAGCTCTAGGTAATTAGGTAATAGACTCTAGTTTTCCTTTTTTGGTGATCCGTCATCCAGAATAGTGTGTGGGTGTTTTTTTGCATGCTGTTGAATAGCACTAGTGCTGTCGTGCAATTTCATTGTCAATTGCAGAATGTACAAACCACCTTTTTTGTTTTATGATCATTTGAAGTAACCCCATATGTTCAATGCCGTGTGTCTTAATTGGAACTTAAGTGGGTTGTGTTTCCAGTGACAGCACACCGGTGCTGCCATACAGCTGCGTTATAACTAACAGCACTGCTCGAAACATTGGCGCGCATCAAAGCACCATCAATTGACACCCATTATATTAAACACAGAACAAGATCTAAAATCGATACTTCCAATGTGTGTTGTCCTTTCTACTACGCAATGCAGCCTGACGTGGCACTCCATGGCTCGTCTGGTGTGAGACCCGCTTGACATTGAAGCTCTGCCGTAACCGAGTTGGACTCGGACCGACTACCTCCACACAGCACTTACTCATGATGTTGTAGTTTTAAAAAAAAATGTTATCCAAATAAAAAATGTGTTTTAACCAATTGAGAAAACGAGAAAACAACGATAAATGTCTCAGTCGTGACAGCCCTACTTTGAATGACATTGTGGCACTGGAAAGAGCATGGTGGCGAAGCACCACTATTACATTGTTTAGGCCCTGCATACACACACACATACACACACACACACACACACACACACGGTACAGAAATGGATGCACACACAAAGCATTGTAGATACATAATCACTGTACTCTGTTTCTGTCTGTCTAATTGTGTCTGTCTTCTGTGTCCAGTCTGTCTCAGGAGCAGTTGACCTCTACAGGGGGGGTGTGGTCTGCCTGCGACCACTTCCCAGCGCTGCCTCGAGGTCAGCACCCGTTAACCCCCTCTAACCCTTCCCCCCCCCTCCCTCCCTCACTAGTGATGCCATTCGATGTCATCATGCTGCGTTAAATTATATGTAGGAACTGGGGATATTCGACTTCCAAGTAGGAAAAACACAGTAAAATGTCGGAATTCCTAGTGGGAAAGTCGGGCAAGGCTTCACACCTCCATGGCTGCCCACACGTTAAATTATTATTTCTAATGTGTGTGATTTTCAGCATGACATGCTTTAGCTCCATCCATCAACATACAGATACAGTAGTTATTTAACTCTATAACATTGAAATATAGTTATTGTGACGTTATTAGCTGTATTAAAAAGTTAATCACATCGTAATGTTAACAGTGGCAATCGACAATGTTATTGAAGGCGTGAGTGACACGTTTCTCTCTCCTGACTTCCCCGCCTCCGACTACAAACGAATGAAGCATAACCCCCAATATGTGCTAGTGGTGACACCGACTTCAGCCTAAAGGGGGCGACACTGCTCTCTGCACTGGGCTCCACGTAGACATTAAGTATAAAGTGTGTGTCTGTGTCTATCTGTCTGCAGATAACAAGGCAGCTGTGATGCTTGCTCTGTCTGCTCAAGTCGGAGTAGTGAAGGATGCCATAGAAGAGATTGAACAGGTACACAAACACACACATGAAGCATACCAGACCCCTCTGGCTCTGCTCGAAGCTTGTCTAGAGGAGCCACTACCTCAAGAAGTGGTTCCAAACAGAGTGGTAGGGAGTAGCAACAGAATTGGGACAGAGCCTGACAGGAAGTTGTCTAACTAGCCCCGCCCCCTCAGGCGCTATTGGAAGAGGAGGACCCCTTCAGCGACCTACTGGGGGGTGGAGTCCTGGACGAGGGGGAGGAGCCCCGGGGAAACCAGGACACCTATTGGTCGGAGTGGGACCGGCGCGTGATTGGTCCGTGCCAGGGGCTGATGAAGGCGTCGGGGGCGTGTCTCAGGAAGTTGTCATCGGCAGTCAGAACCAATGGGGACGCCGGATCAGCACAAAACCGAGCCCAGCTGGACGACCTGGAGGAGCTGAGCAAGGACATCAGCCCTGGGTAACACACACATACACACACATACACACATACACACAGCACACATTGTTTGTTGTATGTGTGTGACAACAGGGCCTGACTGGGACAATAATTCAGGCTGGGAATTGAACTCCAACCCAGGCCACCCTGTACGTGACGCCTAGATCTTACAAGCTACTTGTCAACGTGTTGTCCTTCAAGTCCTACAATCAATGATCCACTTCTCATGCTACAAAAAGGGCAACAGTGATGGCAGTGATGGCATTTCAGTAATCATGCCTACCAAAAGTATAATACCATACCATAATCAGCTGTTGCCAGAAAACACACACACACACACACACACATTGAAATGTTTTATTAATGCAAGAAAAGAGAAGTAAGAAGTAAACCACAGAACAAAAACTTGCCTGTGGAGTCATGCAAGTAACAGCAGAAAGATTTACCTCATTAAACAGCAGATATTGTATTTTATAATCACAGATCAATCACAAGTGCTTTTTGATTCATGTGTTGAAAACCAACAATATTTATATAGTATAATTTATAAATAGTTTATAGTTTATAAATGGTTTATAAAAAATAAAATAAAAACATGTTCTGACTGGGACAGATAAGAGACTGTCCTACCTTAGACAGATAAGAGAGTATCTGGCCGACCAAGGCAGCAGGCAGGCCAAACTGCCGGCCAGGCCACCAGGAACTCTCCCACTTCTCCCGATGGCCAATCCCGGCCTGTGTGACACATACACACAACACTTTTCTGTGTATAGAAATCAAAGTTTTATCAACGTCCTTATCTCTCTCTCTCTCTCTCTCTCTCTCTCTCTCTCTCTCTCTCTCTCTCTCTCTCTCTCTCTCTCTCTCTCTCTCTCTCTCTCTCTCTCTCTCTCTCTCTCTCTCTCTAGTGTCGACGATCTAGCACTGTGTCTTTATCCACCAATGGAGTACACAGGAGTGGAAAGCAATGTAAGAGACACACACACACACGGCACCATCTTTCCTCGGTCAGGGGATAGTCTCCTGGTCAGGGTGTTCTACTCCCAGCTGAAAGGTTGTGGGTTCAATCCCCAATGCCTGCAGTCTACCTGTAGGCATCCTAGAGCAAGATACCATTTCCCTTACTTTCCCTTACTTTCCCTTACCCTTACTTAATGGCATGTCTCTGAATTCACTTGAAGTTAAAAATCTAAAGAGTGATTTTTATCTGTCACGTAGGCATCCAAACTGGCAACCGTGTTAAAGAAAATACTAGGACTCATCAGGTGAGCCACACCCACACACACACACCTTAGGTGTTAGATCCTGATCTTTATTTCATGTTCCGGTTATTCAGCTTTACCTGCCTGTCTCTCTAGCCGCTCTATCTATATCTCTATGTCTCGATCAATACATCTCTTTATTACACTTTCTCTTTCTCTGCTCCCCCCCCCCCCCCACCCCCTCCAGGTCCAGTCATGTGTGTGGAGAGTCTGAGCAGACCTGGGTTCAGTTCCTAGAAGCAGCCGTAGAGCACAACCTGCAGAAGGCCAAAGACCTTGTGCAGTCTGCCCCCTGAACTCTGTGTGTGTGTGTGTGTGTGCGCGCGCGCACGCGCGCTGCGTGCGTGCGTGTGTGTGTGTGTGTGTGTGTGTGTGTGTGCGCGCACACACACTGTGCTATTGTGCCATAGCCTAGTATAGTATGGCAAGAACATGTGAAAACAGTAAGTCATTCTTTGTCAGTTTGAATCCAAAGTTGGAAATAATTCAGTGGTTTAAGTTCATTAAACCTGAATGATTGGATGAGGACTGTCAATCAAATGATTGATGATTGAGGACTGTCAATCAAACAAACAAACTGTCAGTTGTTGCACCAGTTTGTTGTATTTATTTGACATTTTTGTTTATACTGAAATTATAATTAAACCATGAAACTCTGTTCAGTATATATATGATACAGTATATATATATATATATATATATATATATATATATATATATATATATATATATATATCATTTAGAGGAATACGTTTTAAATTGGAACATTTGTTTTGCTATTTTACAGTTTCAACTGGTTATTAATAAATATCATTTTAGTTTCTGTTGGCCACCTCATAGTTTTCTACTTGGCACATTGAAGAGAACCACACATCTTGTACATGACAGACATGAGCATGACGTCTGAAAATGATATGTGAACTGTAGCTACAACTCAAGCCACTACAGGTTGCTAATGGGAAAACGTACATAGCGCAGGTTTAAAACATGTTTTTAATGTCCTCTGACAAATAAAATGACAGCCTCACCTGGCCTGAGTCAGACTGATTAGACTCTGGGTCTGGGTGGGGCTGCACACCTGTGATGCAGAGTAATCATGGCACCCAGGATAAACCAGCTATCACCACACACCCTCAGGGGAGAGCCACTGTCATGGCAGCATGTTACATCTGCTCGGCTTTTAAAATCTTGCCATATCCAATAAATGCATCTTCAAACCAACAACAACCTGTGTCCTGCGTCGGAGGGCCCCAGCAAAAGCCACTAAGGTGGCGTGTGGCAGGAGCGCCTGCCACAAATTTTAATTACAACTTGAATGAAAAACAATTTTTATTGTAAAGTTATTACTGATTATGAGCCCACTTTGTCAGAAATGACAGCCATGTATTAATACAGTTATGTATGAGTTATGTAGTATCCTGACTCTGAGCTATGAGTTATGTACTACAGTATCCTGACTATGAGCTATGAATACAGAGTTATGTGCTACAGTATCCTGACTGAGCTATTAATGTGTTATGTACTAACTACAGTATCCTGACAGCTTTGAATATGAGTTATGTACAGTATCTTGACTATGAGGTATAAATATGAGTTATGTATTATCCTGACTACGTAAGGTATACTTTATATTATGTACTACAGTATCCTCCTGAGTATACAGGGCTTTGGAGGGTTGACATGGGACGTTTGTGCTTGAATTCACTGACTGAGGGAGTAAAATCAGAGGAAATAAATCCTCAGATTTATCAAGTCATTTTTACCTCCTTCAACTTTGCTGGGAATGTATGGTATTGTGAGACGCCTTGAAACATACGTCTGTCAGACTTGAATGTCCAATCGGTCACAATATCACATGAAAAACATGGTCTGGTCTGAGTAGGGACCTCTCATGGAGCTGGTGATCATCGACATCCAATAACAAGGGTACTTCTCTTGGGAGAGAGATGGGCCAAACGGGAGTGGTCTTCTCTCGTTCAGGATGGTCTCTGGAGCAAAGCAGCGAGCTCGGGAATCAACGTGACACAAGCCAGTATCACTCGGAGAGATTCAAAGTTAATTCAGGTACGTAAAGGATTTGTCCCATGGATCCAAGGGTCCTTATACAGTGAGCACAGGTTTTTGTTTGAGCATACTACCCTTACAAGTTTCTGTTAAAAGAACAACAGTGAATTAATTAATTAAAAAGGTTATTCTTTGTACAGAGTCCTGTTCTGCACTAATGTCATTGCAGTAATTTACATCGTAGGCAGGCTATAGTTAATGAGATATATGAAACTACAGATTTAAGAATGAAAAAAGTACCCTTGAGAACGAGAGAGTGGAAGAACTGAGTCTAAAAAATACATTTCCCATCGGGTCAGGAAGTCTGTTTATTATTTGAAAGAAACTGAGCTGATCAAAATAATTTAGTGTTCAATGAAATATAGTTTTGGTTTTTGTTTACTGCCCTCCTGGGGCCCTCCGACGCAGGACACAGGTAGATGTGGTTTTTGGAATGCATTTATTGGAGATGGCGAGATGGTATTTGCCATGACAGTGTGTATGTCTGTCTGTCTGTCTGTCTCTCTCTCGATTATAAAAAGATGTAACATGCTGCCATGACAGTGGCTCTCCCCTGAGGGTGTGCAGTGATAGCTGGTTTATCCTGAGTGCCATGATTACTCTGCATCACAGGTGTGCAGCCCCACCCAGACCCAGAGTCTAGTCAGTCTGACTCAGGCCAGGTGAGGCTGTAAACCAGCCATCACCCACACACAGTCCACAGGGATTTATAACTGTGGTCCACACTCCAACAAAGGTGGAGGTAATGCACATTAACGCTGGTTGTCATTCACCATGAAACTGGAAAAGAAGAACTTGCGATCATCATTCAGAGACTATACAATCACATTGGATGGCTGAGAGGTGGAAGCTGTCCCCATGAAATCCCATTTGGTGATACACCCTTAACATATTTGTACAATTACCTGGGCAAGTGGTTACATTGTGCTCTGCTTCTGCATCTCTTTTTAATTCTACTGACACCCGAATGCCCTGTCTGTGATGCATAAAGTACTATCTTATTATCTCTTGTTCAAACATGAATTTTGTGGCTGTGTGTTGGCAGGGAGTGGCAGATGTTTGGCTGAGAGACAACAGCCAGAACAGCACTTTGAGTCCTCTGGTGAGGGGGCGGGACCAGAGTGCAATAGCTTGCACCTCTTAGTGTGATTTTAGAGTCTTTGATTGGATGACATGATCTGGCCATCATGTTAATGAGTAAATAGTTCACTGTTCTCAGAGAATGATCTTCATTGAACATGAGACCCCATCACACATCACACCAAGGAGATTATATATGAATAAACAACAAATCAATCATCATCTTAGGTCTATTGACACACATCAACATTATTTATTCATCAAATGCTTTCATTGATTTGGTTAGATTGGTTTGGTCTGTTGAGAGTTGAGTCTCGAAAGTGTTGTGCAGAGCTTTGTGAAGCGTTGAACACCAAGAGGAATAAGATAAGAATTTAAATACCAAGATGAGCTGATTTGATGTAAAACCCTGAGAGTAAATGTTTTCTGTATTTATTAGAGCTGTCAGTTATTAACGCGTTATTAACGGCGTTAATGCAAACCCATTTTGACGGCGTGAATTTTTTTATTGCGAGATTAACATTATTTTGGCCTATAGTTTTTTTCACAAGCTGTTGCAACAACTAGTAATGTTAGAAAAACTACAGCACCACAACAGATCTAGCTAGACCGGAAGCAAAACAACAAGCACGCCGTTTGGGCTTGAGCCAGCCAGAGAGTAGTAGGCACATACAAATGTGCGATTAATTGTGAGTTAACTATGACATTAATGCGATTAATCGTGATTAAATATTTTAATCGTTTGACAGCACTAGTATTTATGTATTTTAAGTATTATGAAGTGCTTGTAATACCAGCAGGAAGAATAGCTATAATAGTTACTAAGTTATGTTGATTTGGAAGAAGTGCTTGATGTCTCTAAGAGCCGAGCATTCAAAGTTCACCATAATCATCTTCGCTCCTCTCTTATACGGGACAAACCCAAACTTTGTACGCATTTCGGCTCTCGGTTGGAGTGTCTTGAACCTGAAGACAAACACACAGAACCAGACACAGATTACCTCTGTAACATCATCAGCTATTACACTGGTTTTACATGATAGATGTTGCTTTATTTGTAATTTTACCATTTTCAAATGAATGTATTATTCTGTTAAGAAACGCTTGTTTAGCTTGTAATCTAGTTCAAAGATTATTACATTAAAATATGCTCCTTTGAGGAGAAACCTGTGACAGTTTGGTGTTAAAAAATGGCAAAATGTCATTGGAGTCAATTCAAATTAAGGTCCATCACCCGTTCTATTGTCAAAAAGGCCATGTGAGGAGAGGCCTAGTGAGGTGGGAGTAGGAGAGGCCTACCCAGGTATTGCGTCTGTGTGAACTACCAAGTGTTCGTACTCACTGCTGTTCTTGGGCAGAGCGTAGCAGGCCGCTGCCTTCGATGGTCAGGCAACAATCCCTGAGTGTTTCGTTGAGGGGGTTCACAAACACAACCTCCGCCTCCACCGTGGCATACAGCCTGGCTTCACCCAGCAGCTGCAGATTATATAGGGAACCAAATTTGTACACTTAGATTTCTAA
>JAOPHQ010003178.1:60000-130000 GCA_030340625.1 Merluccius polli | reverse complement strand
ACAGGGGGGAGGGGTTCCCGAACCTAGACCAGGTCCCTCGCTCCCCAGACGGATGAGAACCTGAGAGAGAGGGGGGGGGGGGTGGAGACAGACAGAGAGAGGTGCAGCGACGGAGAAGAGCGAGAGATGGACAGAGAGAGAGAGAGAGACAGATATAGAAAATGTGAATTATATGAACCATTTAGGATTTGTTTGACTGATTGTCTGTTTGTCTGTCAGTGTGTGTATGTGTGCATGTGTTTGTGTCTGCACATGCGTGTCTGTGCATGTGTGTGTGTGTGTGTGTGTATGTGTGTGTGTCTTTGTCTGTCTGTGTATTCATGCGTGCCTGTGTGTGAGTTTGTGTGCATGTGTATACCGGTCTCCACAGTAACAAACAGTGCCTCTCCCTGTCTGAAGGGCTGGTTCATCTCCAAGGTCAGCAGGAAGGACTGGCCCCGCCTCACAATGAGCTCATCCTTCGTGATGTCACTGGTGTGGTGGGCGGAGTTATTCTCCTTGCAGTTAAACTCCGCCTTTTTTACCACTGAAAAGAAGAAAGTCACAAGTCACAAAGTGACACATGAAATCCTGCAGGACAATTCGGTACAAATTGCTGTGCTTTTGTGCTGCTCTCTACACCTGGTCCCTCCCATATCTCATCAATACTTTTAGAAATATAAAACTACAGAATCCCCTACAGAATGTGCTAGCTTAACTTGTACTAGCTTAACGTCAAACGCATCTGCTAAATAAATAAATTAATAAATGTTATGTAATGTAAATGTAAAATTGATTAGCTAATAAATACATTAGATTGTATATACATACACACACACATACACACACACACACTGAACTGAAACTCAACATGTTGCAGCTTTGGATGGATTTAATAATAATAATAATAATAATAATAATAATAATAATAATACATTCCAATATAATATAATAATTTTAAACATCCACATACAGGGAAAGAGATCCCCATTAAAGGGATAATCTCTTGTAATAGGACCTCAGTCATACTTACCTGTCCCTGTGGCATATCGTATGGGTAAAACCTCCAGAGCTTTAAAAACACGTATTGCTGAGCACAGAAGTACAATCAGATGCAAAAATATGAGCTATCCTGTAGCAGCGCATTTTGTTGAATTTAACCACCCAGTGTCATCTTTAAAATATATCGGAATAGAGAAAGTCTCCCTGCCCCCTAGAGGAGGTGACTTAGATTTACTATTGGCAAGAAGAGAACATTTTTGGATACATCATCTTAAAACTTTGGTACCACATGGCTTAAATGTTGATTTTGATTTGAAATGCTTCTTGTAACCTAACTTTTTTATTTTATTTTTTAACTTTTATTAGATTAACTAATGATGTTATGTATGATGCTCCTATAGGACTGATGTTTTAATGTTGTTTGTTAATCTATGATATGAATTCCTGTTATTTTGTCTGTCTATGAGGTAATACTATTTATGATTATTATACAATGTTTAGGCCTATAGTCAATATTTATTGGATTTTGCAAACTATACTATTTATGACGTTCATACAGAACAGATTTTTTAAGGTAGTTCGTTAATCTATTGGATACATGAAATTCTGTAATATGTTTGTTATGTTATTTAGTAGAACATGATGTATATTTACTTCTAAAATTGTACTGACAGCCCCACACCAGTCTAATTCAATCACGTTGTCTTATCAGCTGTATGTAATTAGGCCTAATCAACTCCTCTTTAAAAACTGAGGGTTGAAACCATGTCATGTGATCTGAGGAAGGCCAGTTCGGCCGAAACGTTATCCCCTCAATAAAACCTCGTAACTCGGAGTGTGCGGCACTACTTTTCTCTTTTTCAATACGTTCCAATATAACATAATAATCTTCATAACATGAGGGACGGATTTACAAACTTAGCGTTCAAACATTAAGTTCACCCAGGAACACTTACCGGTAGTCATCTTCCCTGGGTTCCTTGTGTGCTAAGGTTACGTATGTTTGATCCCCCGAGCTCCAAGTACAGAAGAATGCAGGGACCGTCCTTTAAATAGAGGCACCAGTCCTCCACCTCCATCCATCCATCCCTCCACCTGCTGTCTTGGTCCACTGAGCAGAGATCCGGTTCAGCTGAAAAACCGGTAATTATCTGGATGGGGTTTTGCACGGCCTACATGCTGCATGCTGGGAGTTCATGTGAGGAATGACAGTCACGTGATGCTACTGTAGGAGATACACAAGATATAAAAAAGGGACATAATAATAGTAATACATTTATTTTGTATAGTGCTTTTCAAAGTACTCTGAGAGACATTGTACAGCAAGAATAAAATCACATAATAAAAACATTGTAAAATAGCAGCATGGATGTCATTTGAAATAAAAGTTAAAATTGTGACAGAAAAGCAAGACAATAGCAACAACATGTAGAGGTAGATAGTCTAGGTAGTGTAAGATTAGCATCAAGTGGAAGGAGTAGATTAATCAGCTGAGCTATGTCTGAAAGAATGAATGAATAAATGCGTTGACACCCTGATTCCTTCATCAGATTGAGGACCTCGGAAGGGAGTGCAAGCACATACAGGCTGATCTCTTTTTTATTTTGTCATTTACATTGACTATATTAAGATCTAACATAAGATTCTTTCAATAGGTGAAACACATAAATACCTAAATCGCAAATAAACAACAACAGAAATGTGTAGGCATACATCAAGCATTTACAAATAGTTCCCCATGCCTTTTAGCCTTGTGAGACCATCCAGATATTAACACACACCTTTTAGCCTTGTGAGACCATCCAGATATTAACACACACCTTTTAGCCTTGTGAGACCATTCAGATATTAACACACACCTTTTAGCCTTGTGAGACCATCCAGATATTAACGTTTGCATTTCCATTTCAGATATCAGTCCGGCCTTGACTGGGTAGCAATTGATTCCAAATGGCCACGGGCCTTACGTTTTTTTTTTTAATCCAGCCAATCAGAGTGCCACTATGCTCTTGCTGAATCCGGTTGGAAGTAAAGCAAAAACATATTCTAATCAGAGAAAAGACTCTATGCAGATATCTGTAATATAATACATGTTTGGCTATTTTTAAGTAAAACAAAAAACTGTCTGGTGAACGCTAGATTTCAACTAGCCTCACAGAGCCATCCTTTCCACGGTGACGAACAGAAGAGGGTGAGATAGCTTCAACCCATAAAAACACTGAAATAGCAACGACCGCTTGGAAAGTCCATGATCAATCACATTTTCAGGCTTTTGAAGCCTGTCATGAACAGGGCCGTACCCACCATTGAGGTCACCATGGTCCAGACCTCTGTATTTTTTCCAAGGTTTATATAATAAAAGTTAAATAATTGCCTAAAAATGACTTCCCTTTGGTGCGGCAAAGACATTGTACAACGCCAAGCACCTGGCGTACCTGATCACCGCGTCATTGCTTGTGTGTGTGTGTGTGTGTGGGGGGGTGTGTGTGTGTGTGTGTGTGTGTGTGTGTGTGGGGGGGGGGGGGGGGGGGGAAGTGGAGGATCTTGTCGTTACAAACACTTTGATTATGTCAACAACTTGAGGCAGCGCCTGAATCCATCTGAAGCGTGATCCAGCTAACTAGAGCGTGACCTGTGCGGTTGCGCTCCGTTAAACAGCAGCCATCCATCATCACTTGAGTCAAGCTAGCCAGCAATGGTAGACTGATCAACTTTCAACAAAATTATTTTCTTTCAATTCCGTTTGTGTAAAGGGTTGAAATTCATGTTAAAATGAGGTACCCCTATATATATATATTTTTTTTTATTGCAAGATTATCCTAGCCTGTAACATTTACATATACATATCAATTGATATTATTGATTTTCGGATGATCTCCACTGCCCTCTCCATGGATAATCCACACACAGACACACAGACACACAGACACACACACACAAAATCAACCTATACTCCCATATTTGGTCATGATTAGATTTCAATGGTGTCTGTAGTGTGAATTTCCCTTTACTTGAACACTTTAATTAAACATTGTCAGAATTCATTTTCAGATGTTTTGTGATCATTTTATCTTCATCTATCATTTTATTTCCAGTTTGTAGTGTGGGTCATTTACTGCAACATTTAACCTGATTCTCATGTATTACTGATTGACAGATCATGTATGCTACTGCCCACTGACATGGGTTTAAAGTTATCCAATTGTTGCTCTCCAAACGTCTTAAAATGCACATATTTAGATCAGGGAAATCACATTTCTTTCGGAGGGGGCATGCCCCCGAATCCCCCTAGCAAATTCTGTTTTTGGACCTCGGTATTTCTAAAACCCTGCGTACGGGCCTGGTAATGAATGCACACTTTTAAGGTTCAACCTATCAGAGATTGAGTGAACTCGAAATTGAAATCAGCTGTTCTGAAACCGAAAATGCCGATATTCCCTCAGGGAAGTGGTTACTCTATTCAGAGTTTGGTGTAAGGGGTGTGGTGGTAAAATCCAAGTCCAGGGGGTGGTCAAGAGGTCAGATGTACCTGCCCGGGAAGACAATGCTACGTTTGATCTAGTGGGGTGTGGGGAGGTCATAAAATGTCATGTAAAGTAATCTCCTGACTCTCATCACCTGTCAGGCCCATCTAGTTAATATCGTCTTGGGTTCTTGGGGAGGGGGCCAAACTGGGATAAAAGACTCTGTGGCACAATGATCTGGGCCCACTCTTTTAGAGAGGGGACTGATGTATGCATACATTAAATACTTTCGATACCTATATAACTATTGTGTTACTTTAACATTTATAAGTCTCTGTCCAGGACGCAATATCTCATAAGGAAATTGCCTCGACAGAGGGCCCTATTTTCAGTGTTGTAATGTAACGAAGTACAAATACTTCGTTACTGTACTTAAGTAGAATTTTCACGTATCTGTACTTTACTTCGTTATTTATATTTCTGACAACTTTTACTTTTACTCCACTACATTTCCTCACTAAAATGTGTACTTTTACTCCGATACATTTCCCATAACCATCTTCGTTACTCGTTACTACAAAATAAAAATCGAGTTGGTGACCTACTTCCTGTTTATAAACCTCCAAGCGCGAAGAAAAAAAAACCACCGCGCGCGACGAAGAAGAAGATCTGCTTTGGCCAATCACGGAAGCACCTGCAGCTGCGGCAGGTTCTGCTAATTCTCCGGTCTCAAATGACGAGATCAACAGTGGCGACATCAACCGGTATTTTAACCCAAACTGGAAGTGGCTGTTGTTTACTGTTGCCATGGCGACATGTCTTTTCCCAGATTTAGTGGTTTTTGTGCGTGTGTGTGTCTAAACGCCACGGCTACGCCGGCATGCTGCCAATACTCTGGGGCGGCCATTCGTCCGGCTTTAGGCGGACTGTCCGGTTTTTCAATGCCCTGTCCGGCGCAGCATCAAGCCGGACGCGTATTTGTCCTCCATTTTGAGACAACCCCGCCGGTCATAGGTCCGCCCGCCGGCATAGGTCCGTGGTGTGTTATTACTATTGCGCGCACCCCCGCCGGTCGTAGGTCCGAGGAGTGCTACGATAGCGCGCACCGCCCCCCCCCCGGGCTGAGGTGTTCTCCTTTTCAACAACTCATAAATGGTCGCCCTACAATGCTCTGATAGGACGTCACAGTGTGATTAAGGTGTTTACATGTCTACAATAATGCCAATAAGACTAAAGAATACTCCACATCTCTTCATTCAGTAGGCTATTGATTACTCCCACTATGGGAATGCTGTTTACATGGCAGTGTGTTAATCTGAGTATTGTCTTCATCAGCTTAACATCACTCCAGTGTTGTCTTATGTGTACGACATATTTATTGTTATTTATTTCATTTTAATGTTGAACAAGTTGAAGCCTCTCCCCTGTACTGTACCTGGATATTACAGGAGCCAAAATAATTTTCATAATCTAAATTCTAACTGCTCACTTTGTTTAAATACTTTTACTTTTACTTCTAATACTTAAGTACATTTTATATCAGAAAATTACTTTTGGTACTTAAGTACAGTAAATGTCAGGTACTTTCAGACTTTTACTCAAGTAATATTCTAAAAGGTGACTTTTACTTCTACCAAAGTCATTTTCTGGTAAGATACTTGTACTTTGACTCAAGTATCGCTTTCAAGTACTTTATACAAGACTGCCTATTTTATCACCAGGTGTGAGTGTGATCAGCCATTACAAGCCATTTCAAAATTGTTATGTGACTACCCTCTAATGACATCACAAGTGGGAGTGTCCACCTAGATGTATGATGGATAGATAAGCCTACCAGTTATTACAGTCCACTGGGTAGGCTGGTAGACTGATCTAGTCATCATACATCTGGGTGGCTTGTGATGTCACTTGAGGGTAGTGACATCACAATTTTGAAACGGCTTGTATCACAATCACAATCACACCTTGTGGTAAAATAGGGGCTGTAGCCAGGTAGACTGTAACGGGTTCGATAGGAAGGAGTGACAGGATGCGGTTTACACATAACTATGTTTATTGCCTGCCAACTCACAAAACTGGCTGACCTCGGGAACTTCGGATAGTGTGAAAACAGAATGATCAACATTATAGCACTCAGTGCCTCAGGATAACATCTCAGGATATCTTACTGCAACGGGTCTGGACCCGGTCTCACTGTGGGGGGAGAGCACAACAACCATGAGTATATAATACTCAACCAGCCGACGCCAAGCCACGCCCCCTTCACATCCCAGGGGGCCTTTAAGTTTCAAGATATCCTAACCTGCTACTTGAAACGGGCCCCAGGAGCACTTCATAATTATAATTATAACAATAATAATAACACTATTTATTCATCATTGCTATTTCAGTGCTTTTATTGGTTGAAGCCTATCTAGCATTCGCCAGATTTCCAAACTAATGCACGTCTTGTGTTGTTTGTGGTTGCTAGGCGCTGAGGAAACGAAAAGCGATCCAGTTTGTCTTTAAAATGCTAGTTGTCTACTTGACTAATGACTAATACCACAGTTGCAGCAACTAAGATTGGCACCTGAAACAGAGCATCCTGTGTTCCCTGAGCTTAACATATCCAGTTAACCTGGAAACACAGCTTTCTGAAAAAGGGCCCATAGGTCAGCCCCTTGATGCAAACACACACCACATTTCACCACACACCCTGCAGCACCCTGCAGCACACTCAGACACCGACGCACAGACTGACACACACTGACACACACTGGTTACACAGCATGGATCTCAGTAAGTAATACTATTTGTATTATATATATGTCTGTCCTTCTGTCTGTCTTTTGGTCTGTAGTGTCTGTCTGTGTGTCTGTCTGCCCTTCTGTCTGTCTGTCTTTTGGTCAGTCGGTCTGTGTCTGTCTGTATACTAGGGGTGTCACGATTCGATTTGACTTTCAATTTTTAGGTCACAATTTTTTCAGCACTGACAGCTTTGTTAGACAATCAAATCTTGATTAGAAAAGATCAACAGATCATTGATCAACAGTTTTCTGGTAGTTTTGTGTACGAAGATACGAGGTAGACAAATAGAAGTGAAAGGGAGAGGAGAGAGAGAGAGCATGACAAAGAGAGAGAGAGAGGGGGTGAGAAACAGAAACTCGGTAAGGTCATGTCCAACAAGTTCAGTCATGTACATTCCCGGCATACTATAAAGTTAAACCTTTAACAGCCCAGAGTTTTACAGGGCTGATAGTCTATTTAACATTACTACACAACACAAGAGAGAGAGAGAGACACACACACACACACACACACACACACATGCACATGCACATACGTTCACGCACACACACACGCACACACACGCAGACAGATAGAGAGGCAGACAGACAGGTAGACAGACAGAGGGGGACAGACAGACAATACTCCATGATTAATGATACTAGAAGCAGAAAAAATAAGAGTGACAGGAAAAAGTAGAGAGTGAAAGAGAGCAAGGGAAAACGACAGAATAGAGAGAAAGACCTTGCCAGGGATAAACTCAAATAACTTTGTCCTTTTCCTAACCCTTGAACCAGTTTTTTTGAAAGTGGACCTCCACTGCCAGGCCAATAACTCCGCCCACCACACGAGTGACATCACAACTGAGGAACTGATCATCAGGCGAGGACAATCCTTCCTCTTGACCTTGGAGCTGCCACGACCTTTCAACCCTGACACCGACCTGTTCTACTTCACAGCAATAACAGGTGAGGGTTTACTCACATGTATTAATATTTACCTTACATATAGCCTACCTTACATTTACTACTCATATTTCCTAATATACCTTACATTTACCACTCACATTTACTAATATACCTTACATTTACTACTCAAATTTACTAATATACCTTACATTTACCACTCACATTTACTAATATACCTTACATTTACCACTCACATTTACTAATATACCTTACATTTACCACTCACATTTACTAATATACCTTACATTTACCACTCACATTTACTAACGTTTACTTACATTAACTCACCTTTACAAATGTTTACAAATAATGACCAATATTTACTCACATTTACTAATATTTACTGATATTTACTCACATTTACTAATACTTTGTTACACTTACTAATATATTCTTATAGCTGGATGGATCGGTTTATGGATTCATGATAGAGAGATGGATGGCTGGAAAGATGGATGGATATATGGATAAGAAGATGGATGAATGGATAGCTGATGGATGAATCTTGAACAAACAGATTAATAAATTAATTCATAAATGGTTAAATGAATGAATGAATGAATGAATAACTCTCCATTGTCTTCAGGCACCAGGGCATCAGAGGAGCTGGGGACCAGGTCTCTGTTTGGAACCTCCGAGAGTCATGTGACCCGCTCCCCGGATGCCAAGGCTTGCTGGAGGGCCGCGCTCCACGAGACCGCCTCCCCAGCGACGGGCCGACTGACCCTAGCCGTGACCCTGCCGGCCGACGCCCCCGTGGGGAAGTATTACCTGTCCGTGAAGAGAGGGGACATCGAATCCAGTGTGGGAAGCCTGTTGGTGCTCTTTAACCCCTGGTCCCCAGGTAGAGAGACACTGACACAGAGAGAGAGAGAGAGAGAGAGAGAGAGAGAGAGAGAGAGAGAGAGAGAGTTAGTCGTGGCACCTGGCTTTCTTTTTATGATCCCTTGAAAACAGTGTGTTCGTGTGTGTAGAGGACTGGGTGTATCTCCCGGATGAGGAGGAGAGGCAGGAGTATGTGATGAACGAACAAGGAGTGATCTTCAAAGGAACAGACAAGTACATCACCTCTACAGCCTGGGACTATGGACAGGTACACACACACACACGCACATGCACGCATGCACACATATTGCGCACACACACACATTCAGACCCAAAGACAGACAGACATGGAGAGACAGACTGACATCCTCCTGGACTCCTCAATTGCAGTTTGAGGAGGGCATAGTGGACACCTGTATGAAGATGTTGGACATCAACCCCAAACACCTGAGAGACGCAGCCGACGACGTCTCCGCTCGCTGCAATCCCATCTACGTCAGCCGCGTGGTCAGCGCCATGGTAATTCTGGTCATTGGATTGAGTCTAGTTTCTTGTTCCTGTTTTTTGATTAATTGAGTTTAGTTTATGTTTGTAGATTGTTTAATTGAGTCTAGCTTCTGTGCGCTGACTGTTGGATTGAGTCTAGTTTCTGTGCGCTGATCGTTGGATTGAGTCTCGTTTCTTGCTCCTGTGAGTCTAGATCAATTCGTCAGACGACTGCGGCGTGCTGGTTGGATGCTGGGGAGCCCATGGCAGAGAAGGCGTGTCCCCGTCGGCATGGAACGGCAGCGTGGACATCCTGCACCGCTGGCACAAGAATGGCTGTCACTCAGTCAAGTACGGCCAGTGTTGGGTGTTCGCTGGGGTCATGTGCTCAGGTAGGCCTGCGTGTGTGTGTCACGCGTACATGTGTATGTCGCGTAATATCAGTCCGCCTGATTTCAGCCTAATGTACACATGTATTTATCAGTGTTAGTGAGTTAGTCCATACAGATGAAAATGTTATGCATTACCACAAATTTAAAAAAATACATAAATAAATACATGCATTTCTACTAGCCTTGTGTTATGATTTCTATAGCTGCTCTGCACACCGTCCAGTTTATTTATTATTTTTAAAGTAGGTTGTGCAGCACTTTTTAATTATGTACTTTCATTATTCTCTCACTTGTCGCTTAAGATAAAGTGGTCTTCTAAAATAAATGACTAAATATAAATGTATAAGTAAAGAATGAATCAATGTTTCCTCTTCAGTGATGCGGTGCCTGGGCATCCCGTGTCGCGTGGTGACCAACTACCAGTCAGCACACGACACAGACAGGTCCCTCACCATCGACGTCTATCACTCTGACTACGGAGTCCGACCCAAGGACTCACCGGACAGCATCTGGTGAGTAGGAGACATCTACATCACATTCACTATTTAGTCATTTAGCAGAGGATTTCATCCACAGCAAGACCTAGACCTTCTGATGAAGGGCAAGCTACGAAATTCTACAACTAATAAAGGTGATGCATTGTAAGCTGCTGTGTGCAGGAGTTTTTTCAATCAATACATCCAGAGCAACTTAAGGTGCATTTTAGATAAAGATGAGCAGATAAGGAGATCATTAAGGAGCAGGTTAGGCAACTTGAGTCTTGCCTACAGCTAGACTCAGTCATTGTGGTTTGAACCCAGGGCCTTTTGGCTGAGAGTCAACCCACCTAATCACTATGCTGCAGGAGGTGTTGGAGAGGAATGTTGGTGTTTTCTAATGTCCTCATCATACAGATACTACAGTAGTAAATTCAGTATCCATTACAACAGTTAGGGTTATAATTTATTTCCATACCAACGTATCCAAACACTTACCTCCTTACTTGAATACAGACCTAGTTACCTACTTAGCTACATACGCATTTACTTATTTACGTACTCATTGGACGACCTTTAAAAAGGAACTTCCACGTGTGGGTGGAGGCATGGATGAGGCGTCCAGACCTGGATGAAGAAGGAGCGTATGACGGGTGGCAGGTTCTGGACCCCACCCCTCAGGAGAGGAGCAAAGGTATGACTCCATGACACGCCACCTCAGTCCTCAACTTCATCTTGAGGTTTCCAAGAGAGGAGGGGGGGATGTATAAGATGAAGTTACATGATCGTTGTGTAACCCAGTTACACCCCACCAAATATTTGTGGCCCGTGACCCCATTTTTTGGTCAGAAAATTCTTACATTGTTGGGTGTCAGGTTGGGCAAAAGGAGGACTCCGATGCAGACAGGCAGCGGTAATGACAGGCTTTATTTTCTGAATAGTATTCTCTTCAGACAGAATGACAAAGCAAATGGCTGAGAAAATCTAAATGTCCGGAGGACACACTACGTAACAAAACACGAACGCAAACCACTCCCGAAGGAGGAAAAGGAACTACTCTGATCTTAGCGATAAATACTTCTATGAAAATGTATTTAAACAACAAACAAAAAAATCACTCAAGGAGGAAAAGCGCACAGGCTATGAAATTAACTTCTCTGCAAAATCTACAAACAAAAAACGCTCCAACAGGAGGATAACAAAACGCTACAAGATTAACTGGTTTTACAAACAAAAGGACTGACCAAAAAACTATGAACACAAAATCACTCTGCTTCAGAGGAAAATTAAATCAGAAAACAAAACTTGACAATACTTAACTTGGCTCTTATATTCAAGGCTGTGAATAAGGCTGTGAACGAGGCTGGATGTATTCGACAGGATGAACGAAATACTCTGGCAACGAGGACAGGGGAAAACAAAGACTAGATACACATGAGGAGGGGAGACACAGGTGGAAACAATCAGGGATCAGGGAAGACGCCAGACCGGTGACACGAGAGGAAGGGCAAGTGACCTGAAACGAGAGGAGAGTTACCTTTCAAAATAAAACATGAAATTCACAAGACAAAAAAACCAAGACAGGACATCCCTCACCGTGGTGTGATATTGTGTACCTGCACATCGCACCACACTACTTACTTACTGACTAAGAGTAGTTCCTAGGTGATTAGTCATCATTCGCTAATGGCTACGAATCATTAAGTAATCTGTTCAATTATATAGGACCTTTATGAGACCTTCCAAACCACGACCCCATATGCATTTCAGGAAACCCCAAAGACTGCTCTTTCCACATTAAACTAACCTCATAATATGTCTTTATTTCATAACTATGACTTTAATGCTTTTGTCTTTTTTTTGCTACGATTTCATACTGGACTCCTGTCCATCGTTGGAAGGAGGGATCCATCCTGCATGTTCCTTCTCAAGGTTTCTGCTGTTTCCCTCGGGGCTTTGGGGAGTTGCCGTGGCTTGGAAGAGTTGTGAAATGCATTTGACGCTGGAGATGGGATTGACGCGCATTTACATTAACATTAAGTTGGCAAAGATAAAGACACTAGCGTGCAAAGTATGTGGGTGTGAGTTTAGAACAAGATGTTCTCTCTTATGAGACCAAGGACAGGATATTTCCATTTTGGCTGTTTTCGACATGTCTGATTATGAGATAAGAAACAACAGAGTCTGATATTCTGCATGTGCATATACTGTATATGCATGTGCCACCCAAGGCCCCCCTTGTGGGCACACCCCTGCTGTAATAGTTTTCGGTTCATGTCTCTGCAGGTGTGTACCGCTGCGGCCCCACCTCTGTCAAGGCCATCTTGAATGGACACACACACCTGAAGTACGACGTCCCTTTCGTCTTCGCTGAGGTCAACGCCGACGTCATCGACTGGCTGGTCAGTAAGCTGAGACACACTTCTATACAACAGAACAACAGAGATCACCTCAGTGTTGCTGCTTGCCTTGTGATTTGATTGAGTCTCATGGTTCTCGCTCATTTGGCTCTAAAGCAATGGCCAGTAGTCAAACCAAATGCATGAGAACCATGAGACTCAATCAAAACACAATTTAATCAAAACAAAGTGGGGCAAGCAAACATTGCTGATTGCAGCTTTAACAATAATAATATTGTTATCAATGCATCATCAGTAGACTTGATAACAGCAGAGATAACCACAGTATTAATAACAATACAATAATATTGTTTTTATTTATTTTGTATTTTTTTGGAATGTATGCTTTTAGGAATGTGAATTTTGATATATCGACAATGAGTTAGGACATCTTGCTCAGGGATGCCTACAGGTAGACTGTGGAGATTGAGGTTCGAACCCAGAACCTTTCAACAAACACAAACAGGCTTTGTGCAATCAGTTTTGTATATATAAGAATGTATGAGTGTATGTATGTATGTATGCATATATGTATATATGTATGTGTGTGTGTGTGTGTGTATATATATATCTATATATATATAGATATATAGATATATATCTATATATATATATATATATATATATATATATATATATATATATATATATATACTAGAGATTGAAGTGTTTTTGTATAATGGTTAATAATTGTTAGGTGTTTTTTGTAGATATTCACCAACGGCCCGCAGCAGCAGCTGTACTCTGACACCAAGCG
This sequence comes from Merluccius polli, assembly GCA_030340625.1. Lineage (NCBI taxonomy): Eukaryota > Metazoa > Chordata > Actinopteri > Gadiformes > Merlucciidae > Merluccius > Merluccius polli. The sequence goes on along the minus strand of JAOPHQ010003178.1, from coordinate 116,486 downwards.
AGTGGGTCAGAACATCTCCACCAAGTCAGTCGGCTCCAACAAGAGGCTGAACATAACTAGCACATACAAACACAGAGAGGGTGCGCACACATACACACACACACACACACACATACACACTCAGACACACACAAAATCAAAATAAACCACACAATTACCAATCCCATCATGAGGGCAGCCTCATCTCACTTCCTGTGTGGTCCTCCCAACAGGAAGTGAAAAGGAGAGGAAGATCTTCAAGCATGCATTCACTAGGGAATACTCCAGGGATGGTCACATCCAGCCCAATGTCATCTTCGAGCCAGAGGGCCAGGATGGCCTTAGCAACCAGGAGGAGGAGGTGGCAGAGGGAGGAGGGAGCAGAGGGAATGGAGAGGTGACCGTGGAGGAGGACGTGGAGGAGAACAGTGTCGTTCCAACTACACCTCCCCCCCAGCAGGTGGAGATGCAGATTGAGGAGGTACGCCGTGACACCACTTCCTGTCGTTGATACCTTTTCATTGTTTATTTGTATCTTCAACTGAGCATGAGCCAAGTCTACCTCAGCATTTTTCATATTTTAACTTAAGTCAATGCAAAAAATGGAAATTCATATAATTAATGAAATATTATTTGAGTAATTAGGTATGATTTAGTTACTAAGGTTAGTACCTGAAGAAGAGGCTACAAATTGTTATTACAATTAATACAAGTCTTTAGTCATCATATTATATTGATGTATTACACAGCTATTTTACTACTATTAACTACTATTACTATTTAGTAGATGCTTTTATCCAGAGCCACTCTCAGTGAGTTTTAGATACATGTCATTAAGGAGCAGGTGTACAGGGGTTGGGGCTTCTTGCTTAAGGATGCGTACAGGTTGGGGATGAAACCCAGTACCTTACCTTCAGCTGGGAGGCAAACACCCTAACAACTAAACTATCCAAAACATCTCTCAAAACATATTTACCACTATCCTAAACTTCTCTTCAACACATTTCCAGTACAAGTCCATGTACAGATTTGTCCTAGACTTTTTCAGAGTCGAATACCCTGGCCACTACCCCAGAATTTGACTGAGCCCTAGTCACTGATACCGCTGGGGGTGTGTGTAGGCATCTGTTCCAGTCAGCGGTCAGGACATCCAGCTGAAGTTGACCCTGACCAGCGGTGACCAGGTGGCCAGACCTCTGTCTCTGCGCGTCACGGCCCAGACCATGCTGTACACCGGCATACCGGCCGCCAACGTCCTTACACAGACAGAAGAACACACCCTGCAGCCTGGATTAGGTAACAAACAAACACACGCATGTGCATACACGCGCGCGCACTCACACACTAACTCGGTTTTGGATTGGTTCTCTTTTTGTTTTTATTCTCTTTTTTCTTTATCTTCCCCAGCTCTGTCCGTTGCCGTGGTGATTCCGTTCTCGGCGTACGGTAAACACCTGTTGACGTGCGATAGTCTGAATGTGTCTGCGGTGGCCATGGACCAGAAGAACCCAGAGCTGGTGTACCTGACAGAGAGCAACATAGTCCTGCAGGACCCCCCCATCTCCATCGATGTGAGACCACTTGCTACCCAACACACACACATGCACGCATGCCATGGTAACAGAGTACATGTTCTGTAACTGAAAGAAAGACAGAAAGAAAGAAAGAAAGAAAGAAAGAAAGAAAGAAAGAAAGAAAGAAAGAAAGAAAGAAAGAAAGAAAGAAAGAAAGAAAGGAGGGAGGGGATGAGGCATGGTAAAATTAGTTACAACAAATGTACAGTTTTGCCTGTAGGGGCATCTAAAACCAACAAGACAGCCAGCAACAGACAGGAGTGACAGGAACCTATTGTTTGAGTCAAGCCGAGGAATTTGCCAACCTGTATTTACCATAACAGGTTGGCATCACCTGTAACGGTGATGTCTGCCAGCTGGTAGCCTAGTGTTGGCTGAGGGGATGGAGATAATTAAGCACTGTGTGTCTGCTTGTGTTCCAGGTGAAAGGCATAGCTCGGCTTAACCGCCGGCTGGAGGTGGATGTGGTGTTTAGCAATCCCCTGGAGGAGACCCTGCAGAACTGCACCTTCACTATCAGCGGCAGCGGCCTGCTCATCAACACCGTGGAACAGAGGTCAGTGTGTGGGTGTGTGTGTGTGTGTGTGTTTGTGTGTGTGCACAAACATGCGTATGCGTGTGAATGCTTGCATATGTGCGTGGGATACGCACATTTGCAATTTGGACGTAGGCTATCCAATATCCATTCATTTTCAGGAATATTTCCCCTTCCCATTCCCCATTAGTGAGAACTATGTGGTTTCTGTAATTGGTGTAAGAGGCGTGCGATGTAAGAGAACATCACCTGCCAAATGTTGCCACACCTGTCCATCCCCTCCTATTATGGTTATTTTAGCATCTTATTTTTTTCAAGAATATTGGAAAATATATAAATGCACTATAAGCCTAACATGGAGCGGATGAATATGACCAAAAATAGGGGGGAATGCACAACACATTAACTGTGACATGATTCTGTGGTGGATACAATACAAATACTATACATGAGGTTTTATGTGACACTTGTTTGTTTTTTTTAAGTTAGAAAGAATGACTTTTTGAATTTCTGGCAAATGTCCAACATAAGACGTAGCTTACTTATCGAGATAGCTGCGTCGAGACAAAATGATAACTGGCGAACTGTCAAACATGTCGTTGAACGTTATCAATGCAGTGTAGTGATCATCGTTGATATTGTCAAAAAGTGACATGGACAGGTTCAACAGGTTCAGGTTCAAGGTTCAACTAAAACACGACAGCCATGTTCATAAATGCTATAGGGGAGACTGGGCTAAGTTGAGCCAAAGGGTAAGTTGAGCCACCACTTGTTGCTAGGAAATGGCAAAAAAACATTGATCATGTGACCAAATATTTAGGAGTCTGAAGGTAAGAACCACCTGGGTAAAGTGGTTAGATATTTATTTAAAAATGTTTCACTCTTGAAAGCGAATTTAGTCTATCATAAGTTTCATGAGAATTGTGTTTAGATCAAAATAGATCATTTTAAATCTGTTTTATACAGCAATTGTGGTATCTATGAGCTACAACATGGTCATAAACCTAGCATGTGGGGACTAAAAAAGTCAAAATGGTAGCTCTGGGGTAAGTTGAGAGAAGAGGCAAAGCTGGTTATGGTAAACCCACCTTTACTTTCAAAGAGAAAGATGAGGGATTCTTCCCAAGATTAAGATGTAATCGCAAAACTCCCAAACCTCACAGAGTTGGTGGCACAGCATTTTTTCAGATGTAGATATTAATTTAGGTGCAGGTGCTCAAGGATGCCTACAGGTAGGCGGCGGACATTGGGGTTCAAACCCAGAACCTTTCCACTGGGAGTTAAAGGCCCTAACCATGGCCCTTAGTTAGCCTACATTTCTAATAGGCCTACTTTCATATTATATGACGGTATTGGGTCTGATGTTGCTCTGAGGTTTCATATAGGAATGGGTTGTACCAGGTTATTTATAATAATTGTGCGTTTTTGTGTGTGTGTGTGTTTGTGTGTCTCTTGCACAGTTTGCCGGACCTGAAACCCAATCATCGCCTTCGGTTACAGCTGAGCTTCACGCCGTACAGGGCCGGACTGAAGACCCTGGCGGTGGACTTCGACTGCTCCGCCTTCAGGAACGTCAAGGCCTGGGTCACCATCGATGTCAAACGATATTAGGCTACGACGCCCCGTTACCATGGAGAAGAAATCTGGGCCCACCAGTGAACAGAAAGATGAATCTTAATAAATCCAGCTCATTAAGTGTTATTCATAACCTTAAAGGGGGTAGGGTGGCAGGGGGGGGGGGGTTTCTTCTTTTCTTTTGCTGGTCAATTTGTGTTGAAGAGTTATAGAGGTGTTTCTGGGCAACGTCACAGCAGATATGCGTGCGCAACCAGGGGGCAGAAAGCATGGAATACATACAGACAACCGTCAAGATGGCAAGGATTTGTTGTGCAAATTAGAAAAGACAGGGGATAGAGTATGTCTAACATACCGTGGGGTTCACTCCCTTCAAAACAGAAAGGGCAGATGATTTGTATGCACGTTGATTTTCTTTAGTTCTTTAGATACACTAGGCTTTTCTATTACATATGTGTAGGCTGTAATATACCTATATATCCTATATATAGGCCTATATATCGGGCCATACAATAGTTGGACATTTGGACGTAGGCTATCCAATATCTATTCATTTTCAGGAATAATATTTCCCCTTCCCATTCCCCATTAGTGAGGACTATGTGTTTTCTGTAATTGGTGTAGTAGGCGTGCGATGTAAGAGACATCACCTGCCAAATGTTGCCACACCTGTCCATCCCCTCCTATTATGGTTATTTTAGCGCATTCATAAAATGTCCAATCTAACGATCTCTGTCGTTATCTTATTTTTTTCAAGAATATTGGAAAATCTATAAATGCACTATAAGCCTAACATGGAGCGGATGGATATGACCAAAAATAGGGGGGAATGCACAACACATTAACTGTGACATGATTCTGTGGTGGATACAATACAAATACTATACATGAGGTTTTATGTGACACTTGTTTAAATTATAAAGAATGACTTTTTGAATGTCTGGCAAATGTCCAACATAAGACGTAGCTTGCTTATCGAGAAAAAAAAACATTGATGTGACCAAATATTTAGGAGGAAGCCCTGATTTCAGAGTCTGAAGTTAAGAACCACATGGTAAACTGGTTAGATATTTATTTCTAAAAAAAACATTTTTCACTCTTGAAAGTGAATTTAATCTATCATAAGTTTCATGAGAATTGTGTTTAGGACCAAAATAGATCATTTTAAATCTGTTTTATACATCAATTGCGATGGTCATAAACCTAGCATAAAAGTGCACCATTTTAGCTGTGGGGACTAAAAAAAGTAAAAATGGTAGCTCTGGGGTTGAGTGTAAGTTCTTGAGAAGAGGCAAAGCTGGTTATGGTAAACCCACCTTTACTTTCAAAGAGAAAGATGAGGGATTCTTCCCAAAATGCGATGTAATCGCAAAACTCCCCAAACCTTAGCCTACAGAGTTGGTGGCACAGCAAGGAGGTCCCAGCAGTTTGTATTGCCCTGCAACCTCGACAGCTGGACTATTGAGTAAAAGGTGGGAGATGGATGGATAATGCAAAATCCAATGGAAAAAATCCATTGTCGTACACATTGAAGTACGAGGATACGGCTCAACTTACCCCGCTGCTCAACTTACCCGCTCCTATGCTACTTACCCCGCTGCTCAACTTACCCCATACACGGGGTAAGTTGTGCCACAAGACCACTTTTTTTTTGGGACATGCTATATTATTGAAACAGTTATGTTTACACTCATTCTGTTTGTTTGAAGGGATGCACAACATCCTGAAATATATGCAGATGTATTAGTTAGCGACAAAACTATGATTGCCTTGATGTAGTGATCCTAAATATGAAAAATGGCTCATCTTACCCCACTCTCCTCCTCGTTTTCCGTGACTCAACTAAAGCTAGCTAACATTTCTTACAAGAGGGCGAATTCCGTCATTTATTTATAATATGTGAGTTATATTATTATATATGACTTAAATTATAGTCTTTCGCGACAGTGATATCAGGATGACACTACAAAATCAACGTTAGCTACGTTACATTATGCTAAAAGACAAACCAACACATTCACCTCTTGAAATAGTGTTTATTCATTGCATTATCAGGCTTTACAAGGACAAATGCAACTCAACACAATACTCAATATGTGTATTAGCGACTTAATATACTATAAGACTTAATATAAATCGTGTAGGGGGGGGGGGGGGGGCAAAGCATTTAGTTGGTCTATCACCAAACTGTGAATAAAAACGTTTGACACGCAATTAAAACGTGTCGTGTGCGACAGCGGACACGGGATTCATTGAAAACGAGACCGCCCTGAAACAACGCGATACTTGGCGTTTGAATGACCACGTTGTTCCGCTTCTCCAGAACAGAAAGCGAGCTGCGAGCTGGGAAAAGCCCTCCACCTCCTCCTCCACCTCCTCCTCCACCCAGCGGACCGTGCAGCTCCCCCAGAGCCGACTTCCCCTTTCCCGCGGCGAAGTAACTAGAAGCCGGCGTGGGGGTCAGTGTGACATCCATGAGCCGGGACGGCAGAGAGAGAGAAGACCATAGCCGTTAACAGCCACATGACACACGTCAAATAACGTCAAATAACACGTTTGTCGGAAGCCACGTAGCGTTAGCGGTTATTTAAAGACATTAGTATAGACTAGGGAGAGTAAAGTTGGACTAGTTTTCTTAACTCGACTTTTTACAAGACTTGCAGCCGGTAAGTGACACGCGTTGTACTACTAGTTAGCGACTAGCGCTAGTAGTTGTTAGCTTGCTAAGCTAGTTTTTTTTGCAAAATGGGCTAGCTAGCCGGTTTATCTTGACAACGCTACAGAAATAGCAGTAGTTGTAACACATGCCGAGGGTCGTGTTACAACTGCGGTGAATTGTAACGTAGTAACGCCAACGTTATTATTATGCAGAACCGCAGGTTTTGCTCGTTAGGTCGTTAACGGCGATACTTTACGCAGGAGTCGCATCCAAACTAGCTTTTATAACGTTCATTCAAATGAGCCCATGGTTTGGTCACACTGCCTTACCGGCGTAATGCTGTATATCGCCATTTAAGTAGCTTATATTTTTATAATTTGACATCCTATATAACATCCTTGTCACCAAGGTAGACGTACAAGTCAGATTGATTATATCATTTTAAACGTGAATGTATTTGGGTCTTGGTGGTGTTGAAGTGTCGTCCCTGGTGTGTGCAGGCGGAGAACATGCCTCCCAGATGCAGGTGGTTGGAGCTGAAGCAAGCCGGCAACGAGTGCTTCAAGACGGGCCAGTATGGAGAGGCGTCGGCGCGATACAGCCAGGCCATCAAAGAGCTGGAGAAGTCAGGTGGGCTCCTGTCTGATGTCTGGTGCTGCTGTGTGTTGTCCTTGATGTGCTGTGGATGAGTGATGTTGTAATTGAGTCAAGTCTAGTAGTGGCAGTTCTGGAAGAACTTGGTTTACATTTGTCTTTATCTTCTCTGACTCTTTCTCGCTCTCTGCCTCTCTCTGTCCCTGTCTGTCTCCATGTCTCTTTCTCTCTCCATGTCTCCTCTCTCTGTCCATCCATACTCCATACAGCATACATGTGCAGTGTTTCCCGCAGGTCTGAAATCTACTTGTGGTGGTAGCCAGTGGAGAGGCCAGGCACAACAATTGTGTGTGGGGGTGTGCACACCATCGTTGTATGCCTATCTAATCGAGTAAACGCAGCAACTGTAGGACCATTATTAAGAATAAAACGTGTAATAAACTGTTGATGGACAGTAACAGTCTCACAGTTCTCAAACAGTTATAACAGCGTCACACGTATAATTATTGTGCCAACTAATTACACAAATCTAGTCTGTTTCTTTGACATTGTGATCTTAGTTATGTATAACACAAGGAAGAGCGCTAATTGCAATCCCTGATCTCTGATCCATACAAGGTCATGACCAAATATGGATGTTGGGATGTGCAGCACGTTCAGCAAACATAAACTGCATAGTAACAGGCATTTGATAGGCTGTGAAATACCATTATTCAGACTAGGGGTGGGCGATCTTCCCAAAAAATCATATCGCAATCTTTTTTTGAAATGCACATTTAAAACACAATATTGCATTAAAGACACCATTTTCAAAATGGGCATTACTGAGTTAAGCTTTATTTTAAAATTTAAAAAAGTTGTAGTCAGCATTCAATAGAACACAATCATTAAATAACAGATTTTTCAAGTACTCAGAATATGCCTAATATACTTTGGCGGCCATTAATATAACTGGGCAGCCTGCCCAAGTAAAGTCTATGTGTAGGAAACACTGATGTGTATTAATTTATTTATTTTTATGGCGAGATGGCATTGGGTCATTGAATTGACATCTACTTCCTGTGGTCTACTTCCTGTGCAGGCAAGAAGAGCCCAGAGGACCTGAGCATTCTCTACTCCAACCGCGCTGCCAGCTACCTCAAGGATGGGAACTGCAGCGAGTGTGTGAAGGACTGCAACATGTACGTACTCTACGTCTCTCTCTTACTGTGTGTTCACACCGAAAGCGCACAAAGAGGAATCCGCCTTGTCCACTCCACCTAAGTCGCTTATGTCGCTTTTGTCCCCCTTCAGAATGTTCGTTCTTGCTTCTAAATTTAAAGGGCCCGCACGCCACACGCGCTAAACACCACCACACAACTACTGCTGTAGCACAGCCCATTTACTGACATCGTTGATCACGGAAAGTTACTTGATGGAAAGTTATTTGATAAAGTCATTAAAAACAGAATTACTCCCCAATTATATCATGGTCTGGGTGAATACTCGATTCTGATTGGCTGGAGGGTGTAGGTTAAAAAGTGTTTATTTACACCTAGGAAAGACGTTGACGCTATGAAGACGCTATGGCCACGTTGCTTGGCAACGCCTGCATAAGGGAGATATTAAATAGTCCGCTCGACTTGTAAAAATAAAAAAACCCTCACGATTTTAACTCTAAAACACATTAAAGTATTATTAATTGATTAAATATTTCATTCTTTCATAAGTGACCATGGTACTTCGCGGAAGCAACCGGTTCACGTCTCCGCGTCGTCCATTCATTTCTGTTAATGGACACCTCGTCGGGCATTATCCCTTACTTACTCCCCAATCATATTTACGGAAATGATCATCCCAAATAAACTGATTTTGCCAAATGTAATGTTGTCAAATCATAAAGGACTGGGTGTTCTGCTACGGCAGCAATCAGCATTTCCAGCGACATCTTGGAACGAATGTTTGGTAGGAACTAAATTACGCAGGTTGTTCTCTGGGACAGATCTGACCGAGGGACGACAGCAGAACGAGACATCCCCATTGGCTATCGATGGATTTTCCACCTTTCCCTCCTAGACGCGTCATAGCTCATTTACATAAAGTTGGAGGATTTTTAACTTTTTTAATCCTCCTAAGTTGCCTAGTCCACCCGCCTCCGCCTATTCCTCTTTTCCCTCTTTGTCCGCCTGGCTCCCAATACACAATGAATGACTTCCAGGATAATTTTCCTCTTTGTGCGCTTTCGGTGTGAACACACAGTTAGTCCGCCTGTCTCTCTCCTAGTCTGCCCGTCTCTCTCTCCTAGTCCGCGTGTCTCTCTCTTGCTCTCTCTCCCTCCAGTCTCTCTTTCTCTCTCTTAGGCTATTATATCCTGCCTTATCTCCTAAAGTAGCCTAGCTAAACAGTGAAGGCCTTTCCTGTTGTGATACCACAAATGAAGAACACTTCAGCCGTTCTGTCTGGGGCATAGTGTCTACCAAACTTGGTATGCCTAATAGGCTACGCCGCGTGACTTATTGCTCTGATAAAAGAAGAGAACATTTAAAAAAATCAATGAAATATTTCAGCACACCACTCACAAATAAACAAAAATAAAATAAGTAAGGTTAAGATAACAGGCTAGTCTGCCCGTCACGCTCTCTTTCCTAGTCCGCGTGTCTCTCGCTCTCGCTCCAGTCTCTCTTTCGCTTTCTCTCTCTTAGGCTATTATATCCTGCCTTATCTCTTAAAGTAGCCTAATTAAACAATGAAGGTCTTTCCTTTTGTAATACCTCAAATGAAAAACACTTCAGCCGTTCTGTCTGGGGCATAGTATCTACCAAACCTTGGTATAAAAAAATCTATGAAATATTTTAGTACACCACTCACAAACAAAAATAAAATAAGTAAGGGATAATCCACAACGAGGTGTGTATGTATCGAAAAAAGTAATGCACAACGCGGGGGCACACAACCCCCTGACGCGAAGCGACACTAACCCTAACCTCGGAGTGGATTATCTCACTTATACCATGGCCACTTGCGAATCGTTAAAATTTGTGTTGATTCATATTTTGGGGTAATTCTGTCTCAAAATTAGAACTTTTAGCTTGCACTACTTTTTGTGTGCCTGTAAACACACGGCAAATGACATAAATGGGTCTATATGGGGACTAATGCCTGGAACATAATCAGTTAACATGAGATTCATATGGAATGCGGACGTTACCTTATTACTCCAGTAAATAGAGATGATCTTAGTAACGACATGGCAACGTTACCTTATTACTCCAGTAAATAGAGATGATCTTTAGCCTGGGTATACCCATGCTGCCTTGCACGCTCGAAATTTCGAACTGCCAGACAGCCTGGTGGCTATGGCCGGTTCCTCTCGCAAGAATTTGTGAGGGGTGGATATCCAATCACAGAACGAGGAGGGACGGAAAGACGATGACGCGTACTATTCGACAGACGGAAGCTTGTAGTTGGTTCGTACGGATCCAACATTGCTGCAGCAGAAGCGAAGCTCTCTTTCGATCTAGCTGTGGACAGTGTTCTAGATAGTTTAGATATATAGATATATATCTTGCACAAACGGCAATAATCGTTCGACGACATCTTGTAAACAATGTCATCTTCTTCCTCGATGCTTGCTCGCCGAATTTCTGTCGCTTTATATACGTCATCTGGTATAATTGATACGATTGGCTAAGAGCTATGAACAGACGCTTATGATAGACATTCGTAGCGCCCAATAAACGGCTCTGGACGATCGGGAACCACGCCTCCTCTACAGGACAATGAATAGGTGGTCGCCAGACTACATCTCATTTGTGATTTAGTCTGGTGTTAGCCAGGCTAGATGATCTTAGTAATGACCTGGCAACGTTACCTTATTACTCCAGTAAATAGAGATGATCTTAGTAATGACCTGGCAACGTTACCTTATTACTCCAGTAAATAGAGATGATCTTAGTAACGACATGGCAACGTTACCTTATTACTCCAGTAAATAGAGATGATCTTAGTAATGACTAGGGCTGTCCCGAATACCATATTTTGGGCTCCGGAGCTTCGGTAGTAATCGACAGCGAATATTCGAATATTCGGGGGGGGCAAAAAAAACTTTTTGCAAAAGGTTTGGTGTGAGGTTTGGTACTATTCGGATCAGTTGCAACTATTTTCCAAGCAAAGTAAGTGCACGTTTTTATCATGTGTAACGTTACTGTTTAAACGGCGGATAAAAGCTGAGGTGCGCGATTGTTGATGGGGGGCGGGCGGGATTGTTGACGGGGGGGGGGGGGGGGGGGGGGGTGCGACAGTCCTGGACCGGCCCAATAATCTGGACCGGCCCAAAAATAATAATACACAAAATAAAAAATACAAAATAATCGGCCTGAAATCGTCCGGCCGAACCTCCCTATGGCAGCCCGTCCCTGGTTATAGGCCTATGCGGTGCTCGTAAAAGCCGAACAATGCGCCTACATGCGCTCTTAAAGGTTTGGAAACGATTCAACAAGACTAAATCTGTATTCCAATTACAATAAGTAGCCTACTTATCGGCCAACAATAATCAAACAAGGCAGTAAAAGTGGGCATTAAACTGTATAACTGTTTTGAAAAAAAGGGAAAAAAGGCCGACATATGCCTATACAATATGCAGCCGGCGCTCGGAAAAGGCTCGCAACAAAAAGATGAGCCACACATTTAGAAACAATTGCATGAACTATCTAAAAGAAATACCTTAGTCAGAAAACATATATGAGGCTGAACGTTTTGCTAAAATGTCACAGTTATGGAAATATTGAAAATGTTGGAGCGGCTGGCTTGACCACGCGAACCGAGAGACGGCTGTCTTGACCGCAGTACGCAATCGGTCATTAATCAATAATCGTATTTATCCGTATAACTGCACACAACTTTATTTAAAATCAAATGTAAAACATGTGTGTTTGTATTGTGGTGTCCGGTGCGTGTGGATGTGCGGCTCCTCCGGCGGAGCGGTTCATGTTAATAGCGGAGTCCGGGAGGGTTCACCTTCACGGCGTAGTTACGAGGGATGTGCGACTATTGGCTTAAACAATACTAAAGTGTTTTTTAAAGTTAGAAAGATATTAGATATTCAACCGATATTCATGCTCCGAATTACAGTGATCAGACATGGGGAACTAAAGCCGCGATCACCGCACCGCTTCAAGACTCACAGTAGCCTATGCAACACAACGTCCTTTTGATCGATAACAATATAAATTGATCGACACATTTCTTAACGATCAATGATCGATCATCGATTAATTATGCCCATCCCTAGTTCCCACACAGCTGAGGTCTTCGGCATTTTGTCTTCCCTTTAACGGCCAAGGTGAACTGAAGCCTGACGTTCACTGCTGTGAGTGATGTCACGCGCCCAAGCTGAGATGGTATATATTTCCACATCTTAACAGTCAAGTATAAATATAGTACAAGAATGTGCTGACAAAATGTATTTTGCGGTTCGCCTTTAGTGATAGCCTACATTTAGAAAAAAAAACAAAAAAAAAACGAATATCCGAATCCCAAAATTGAAAACCGAATACCTACCCAACGAACGAATATCCGAATAGTCGAATATTCGGGTCCAGCCCTGGTAATGACATGGCAATGTTACCTTATTACTCCAGTAAATAGAGATGATCTTAGTAATGACATGGCAACGTTACCTTATTACTCCAGTAAATAGAGACGATCTTAGTAACGACATGGCAACGTTACCTTATTACTCCAGTAAATAGAGACGATCTTGGTAACGACATGGCAACGTTACCTTATTACTCCAGTAAATAGAGACGATCTTAGTAACGACCTGGCAACGTTACCTTATTACTCCAGTAAATAGAGACGATCTTAGTAACGACATGGCAACGTTACCTTATTACTCCAGTAAATAGAGACGATCTTAGTAACGACCTGACAACATTACCTTATTACTCCAGTAAATGGAGATGATCTTAGTAACGACATGGCAACGGGGAAGCTTTCTAAACGTAGTCCCATCCGAGTCTGATCCAAGTTGACGGTTATTAACGTTTTGTTTAGTGCATCAATTTCTAGACTGGTGATTAGACTGCTTATGTTGCGATCATGTCATAGCCGTGCATGTTATCAAAAAATAATGCACACCTCTCCAGCCAATCAGAATCGAGTATTCACCCGGGCCATGGTATAAATAAAAATAATGTATAAGCACACCACACCATGCGCTGTCATGGTCCGACACAGAATGAAGCGGAGCTGGGTTGGGGGTGTTCTTGGGACCCCCAAGAACACCCCCAACCCAGCTCATGGTGTGAACCATCCAAGCACTGGTAGGGTGGATGGGTGACAACGAATAACTCGTAGGCCTCTAGGTATTTACTGGGTTCCATCCTGTATGCAGGTCTCTGGAGCTGGTGCCTTTTGGGGTGAAGTCCCTGCTGAGGCGAGCGTCTGCCTACGAGGCCATGGAGCGCTACAGGCAGGCCTACGTGGACTACAAGACCGCCCTGCAGGTGGACTGCAACATCCCCGCCGCACATGATGGAACCAACCGGTAAGATTAGGGATTATTTACTATTTAGTTAAACTATTTCGTCTCTAAACAGACACTTGTACAGGGCTTATAGTTCTCAGGCACCATGCCTGATTTCAGGCATAGAGCAGTTTTAAATTCATATCATACTTAATTCAATACATTGTACACATTTCCTCCTGGACAACTTTTCAAGCTCACAAATCTTTCTTGCTTTAAGCCCTGCTTGTATCCAAAGCAACTTGGAGGGAATTCAGATAGATGTCATTAATGAGCATGTAGGTGTTAGGCGGCACCCTGCTTAATAATGGGGGATCACACAGGAACATTTCTTTAATAATAATATTAAAATAAATGTTTCGATGTTGCATTTGACAAATCAAACATGGAATCTTAAATAATGGATGAGATATTGTATTAAGCGTGTTGTTGAGCTGGTGTCCGTTGTCCCAGGATGACTAAGGTTCTGACGGAGATGGACGGGCTGGGCTGGAGGGAGAAGCTGCCAGACATCCCGGTGGTACCGCTGGCGGTCAGAGAGAGGCTGGCCCAGCAGGCGAGACAGAGCTCCAACACCCCCCAACAGCAGCACAACGGAGCCAGGGACACACCTGGTACGCAGTCAACACACACATAATCCATGTGCCTCTCTCCCTCTCCATTTCTCTTTATATCTCTCTCAATCAGATATCAGTCAGCTATAAAGTCTCTTTCTGTCTCTGTCTCTGATGTGCAGTCTGACGACATACATGACTTATTGAAGTATATCGATATAAAATTTAAAAAAGTAAAACATTTTCCTTGATAGTGGTGTTACTAATATATGCCCAAGAAAATGCTAGGGATTGGCTATCACATTTTAAATGTATACTGTTCTGTATAGAACCATATATAAGGAACGGTGTAACTGAAATGTTAAACAAAGGAACCAGTCAGTCTTCAAGGGATGTGCTCGCTTCAGCAGCTCTGAGGAAGTTTTGTTTCCAAGGAACTCTGACCATGTGATCATCACTATGCCACACACACACACACACACACACACACACACACACACACACACACACACACACACACACACACACACACACACACACACACACACACACACACACACACACACACCCTAAAGAATGTGGAGGCGGGCTGTTCTATTCCAATAAAACAAAAAATTGACTGTCCCTTTTCCTTTTGTTTTAAATGTCTCTCCTAACGTCTGCCTCTTTGTCCCTTTCCCTCTCCCTTGCTCCTTCTACTCACTTCCCCCCTCCCTGGCCCTCGCCTACTCTCTCCCTCTCACGGCACGCCCTCCTGCCCACCATCCCTCACTCACATTCTCCCGCTTTTCTCTCCCCTCTCGCCTCCCTCATCTCACCCCCTTTCCCTTTCCGCTTAGCTCCTAGTCAGGAGGAGGTGCGCAGGGCCCAGGTTCTGAAGGATGAGGGGAACTCCTTTGTGAAAAAGGGACAGTACCAGAAGGCTGTGGAGAAATACAGCCAGAGTCTGAAACTCAACCCCACAGAGATCACCACCCTAACCAACAGGTCTGTTCCTTCTACCTCCATCACGCCATTACTCTTGCTTCATCAGTCTATCATCCTGGGTCATCATGGGTGGCAAGGTGGCCATTTGTTAGCGCTGCTGCCTCACAGCAAGAAGGCCCAGGGTTCGAAACCCGGTCAAATGCAGAGATCACATTTCGTTGTGCAGTACTTGTACATGTGCAATGACAAATAAAGCTGCTTCTGCTTCTCATCCAACCGTTCACCATCCATCAACAGAGTAGATGTCTGACTCTTCTACCTCCATCACTATCACTACATCACTACCACTCTTATCAGTCTATCCACCCCTCCTTTCACCACCTACACCAACAGGTCTGCTTAATATCCGTCATGCGCCAGCCCTATTTTGAAATGCTGCATGGCGGGTCTGCAAAGGGAGCATGGTGGCGCAGTGGCGCCACTTTTACATTATTTGGCGAGAACCCTGCATCCATTCTGATTCTCCACCTCCATCACCCTTCCCTATACACCCATTTTCTCATGTATTACTTCTGTTCTTCACTCCATCATTAGCCATCATCATCATTAGTCTTGTATCACGGAGAGTGTCATCCCTCCCTCATGCCCGACCGAACCATCCTATGGTGAAATATGGCTCCTTACGTGTGTGTGTGTGTGTGTGTGTGTGTGTGTGTGTGTGTGTGTGTGTGTGTGTGTGTGTGTGTGTGTGTGTGTGTGTGTGTGTGTGTGTGTGTGTGTGTGTGTGTGTGTGTGTGTGTGTCTAGGGCTCTGTGCTACCTGTCAGTGAAGCAGTACAGGGAGGCGGTGAGGGACTGTGATGAGGCTCTGGTGATGGACAGCAGCAACATCAAGGCTCTCTACAGGAGGGCTCAGGCACACAGGGAGCTCAAGGTGACCAGGATTACCCTCACCCTTAGTCATCATAATAATATGGCATTATTCAAGAAATCATAATCATTCAATCAATCGTACATTTTTTTCTCGTAAAAATACAGATACCACACTGATTTTAAGCCATTTTTAAATTGGCCATTTGTGACATCACAAGTTGGAACCCCCAGATGTCTCCCCACGTGTGATGTCACATGATGTATGATGATGTCTAGATTAGGGATGTTAACAATTAACCGTTAACCGACAATATCATTTTTGGCCGATTAACACAAAAAAAGACTAATTATAAAATCAATCCTCACGTTCTGTTGTCGTTTTTGCTGCCTTTGCACGTCAAAATAAAGGGCTGGCCAAATATTTGAAAAATCGAAGTACCCTTCATTAGTTTTGTATTCTAACATTATATCATTACGCTAAAACCTTGGGTTGTGGTTTAGTAAACCGTCATAATTTGTTCCCGCTACTTTGCTTTTAAGATTGCCGTTACCTTTAATCACGAAGGTTGTACTCTTAAGGTGTTCTGTTATTATCTTTTAGCCATATATATCCACACTTTTAGCAAGTAGCAGCTACAGCTTTTTTCCTTTCAACTGAGATTCTGTTTCTCGAGTGGTAATCTCCATACTCGCTTATACATTGTACCACTATCACTGAGAAATGGCAAGACCGACGGAGCTGTCAAGATTTGTTGTTGTCATTTGGGAGCATTTAAACTAAATGATGGCCTGTTAGCCTGTTATATGCTAATCGTAACCTGTAGAGCACTTTAAACTAACCGTTCGCCTGTTAGCCTGCTATATGCTAATCTGTAACCAAGTGCTTTCAAAGCTGATATCATTAGTTAGTTGTAATAAAAACCTTGGTAATAATCTGTTTTATTTAATAATGCAGGGGGCACATGCTTACACAGGCTACAAATAGCCAGTCGGCACATGACAAAACTCAGACAACGCTGGATTTGAACAGGTTTAGGTGTTTAACCATTCGAATATACCTTTGGAAACGTAATGATTATCAGAAGCTTGAAATTTGTATGGCTGTATGGAAGTATGGTTTTCGGCCAGCCCTCCTTTCCAATGGAAAAAAACCCACAAGTCAGAATTAGCATCCCTAGTCTACAGATCTAGTGTTCTGTCTCCTCCCCTGGTGGACTGCACCAACTGGTAGGTTGAAACTCTCCCTTGTGATGTCACAAATGGACATGGCTCCTCTGTCAATAATAATAGTCATAATAATACTTAAAGCATGAATCCCTGCAGATATTGATATTGAGTATGAAAGCTTTGACGATACGAAAGGTTGAATTGTTTTGTATTTTTTCCTGTTTGTGTTTTCCTTCAGGACAGCAAAGCGTGCATGGAGGACCTCAACAGGCTGTTGAGGGTTGAACCAAAGAACACCGCTGCCCTCAAACTCCTGCAAGAAGTCCAAAAGAAGAAGTGATGGCCAATCAGGAAGGTGGAGGAAGTCGGGATAATCATGTGACTGCCTGTAGCTAAGGAGGAGGAGGTATGGTGGCTGGGCAGGGACATGATTGGTCTGTTAAGGAGAACAGAGATTAGGGTTAGCACCTTCCCTTGAACGCATGCTGGGAACTTTTCAACGTTTGTCCGGTTTGAGTTGAAACAAGTGTCGCCTTGGCTAGTTAAGCAGCTGGCCTTTATCTTTGGTCCAGTGTCTTCACAATGGCCCAAAGATAAACAGCAGAGTTTCCAGCTGCCTCAGCAACACACTCTCCTCTGCCACCCGAGCCTTCAGCATATCTGAGTTTCTGTTTGACAGTTAAGTTTTGCTGAGATATGTGTTGTTTATAAGTATTTATGAATGTTAATGTCAAACCCACATACCCATAATTCTTCAATGGTTCAATGACAACCTTCAATGAACTACTGTAAAATCATATCCTCCTGCCTTTACTGTTGGGTAAGCCATCATCAGTTGCAGGGATTGTTATGGTCTGTAAACCTTGTTTTCTTGTTCCTGGTTGTACTTGGGATGTCCGGTGTGCTGCCCTGGTTCATATCCTGGATGGTTTCATAGGCCTGACTAGCTGGCTAGTTTCTGATTGGCTTAGCCTGGGCTTGTGTGATGTCATGCTAAGTGACATGCACACAAGCACGAAAGTGAGATCGGAAACGCATTCAAAAGAAATCTGCTTGCTTGTAGTGATGTGATTTGGTAACTTTTTTGAAGGTTGAACTTTAAATCCATAGTTGATGAACATGATTCAGCGTTGGATTCACCGTGAAGGATTAGATCTCTCACTCTCTGCTTCCACCCATAGAGCTACAGCAGTCCGCTTGGTTTCCCACTACGACACGTTTTGTTATTTCTGGTTAACTTCACTGCCTCCCAGTGACTCTATCACATGGTTTTGTGATGATGATTTGGGGATGTTCTGCTGCTCCTTTGTCCTCCCATTTCAGTGGACCTCGGGGAAGAAAACAAACGTTCCTCTTCCTGGTGATCTCCACTGGAGCTTGCCTTCAGAACACCTTGCAAACTTAACCACTTGATAACTGTTCCTTGGGGATTTCTCCATGTTCTGATCTATAGCATCCGTCCCCAATTTCACACTTGATGTTATGCATACTGATCATGTACTGTACGTTTTGCCTGCTTCAAAATACTGCAAATGTAATTTAAAGAACTGTTTACCTGTTTGAATTACCTTTCCAATAAAGTTCTGACTTGGTTCTTTTCGCATTGTTTCCTCGTGTGTCATCTTAATGTCGAGTTGAATCAACAAATTCGTCTGCTTTATAATATCTACCACCGATGGCCAAAGGTGATCAAATAGCTCAGTGTGTTTCACAACCTTTTGAGTCTCATCATGTACACCCACCACAGCCCCATCACGACGGCTCAGGTACCCCTTCATCGACATCACAACAAAGACTGAAATTTCCCTTAGAACTAATATTCTGTTATCGTTTAGGCATATTTCTATTTCTCCATTTTCCTGAAACCTGCTCACATACCCCCGGTTGGGCATCACTGTTTATAAAGGAGAGAATGTCTTGACCCCGCCCACTCCTGTCGCTCACAATGGCCTTAAAATGGCTGCAAATGAGCCCATCTCCTGTGATACTGTCTGCTGTGTTCGAATTGGTTCATTTGTGCCCTATAATAGTGAACTATTTGGGGCGTCAGCATTTTGTAGTGCTGTCTGAAATTTGACAGTACAAATCTGGTTCCCTATTTAGTGTACTACTTCATACACATAATGCACTGTAAAAGAAGTGCACACTTATTTCTGCACTATATCCCACGATTTCATTGTCATCAGATTCACCCAATAGAGGTGGTTGGCACATATGGGTTGTCACGGAGACATCCAACACATGTTGGCTTGTTTATGCGACCAATAAATCCCATGCCAATAGTTTTCCAGCACGTAACTAGTGTCCACATTTCCCCCTGTACCTTAAATAGTGTTATATAGTACACTCCCATGGCCCAGTCTCCCGTTTGGACTAGGAGGCTTCAACCAACCAGTCCATGAGGGCTCATATTTAGCCTTCAGCCTTACAATGAAGGTCAGATTCCACTTCTGCGTGGAATAGCTGCTGTAGGTACACTGTGGTGGGTCTCTACGCCAGTGCTTTATAGTTCTGAGTGTAGTCTGCCAAAAGTCACATTCAGTGACATCTGGTGATCTTTATAATGTAAAGATGTGTAGTAGAAATCTATCTGGGTGGACACTTCCACTTGTGATGTCACTTTTGGGTTGATTCCAAAATGGCTCGTAATGGCTAATCAACATCACACCTGGGAATAAAATAGGGGCCCTTTAAAAGAGCTCAATACTAATAACCTTCCAGCTCACAATCTTTTATTTTATTCATATGCGTTAGGTATGGTGTGTAAATGTTAATATTTAGGTTGGATGTGCCACAACCAAAGCCACAGGTCACAATAAACAGAGCAGGGAATCTTCTCAACTGATAAAACTTTTATTTTCACTTTAAATTGTCTTTTACATCTTGTCCTGTTTATAACATGTAAGGTGAAACTAGA
The DNA here is from genome assembly GCA_030340625.1 of Merluccius polli. Classification (NCBI taxonomy): domain Eukaryota; kingdom Metazoa; phylum Chordata; class Actinopteri; order Gadiformes; family Merlucciidae; genus Merluccius; species Merluccius polli. Next base: position 96,628 of record JAOPHQ010003178.1, on the reverse strand, counting down.
GTTGGATTTTTTATTTTTTAAAAGACATACACAAATCTAGTATTACGTCAATAACCAGGGGAAGAAGATGGTTAGGAGGATATTTTTTGGGGTCATTTTATTTTATTTTTTTCAGGGGTGTCTTTAAGCTAAAGTCTAAGATTTCACAACCACGTGCGCTAAGCAATAAAACCGCCACAGAAGCAAAGTAGATTTTTTTGTGTGTTTTTTTTAACGTTTTTCCTTTTTCCCAGCAGAATACTGATCAGTAAAAACAGAACGATTGTTGAGAGCAGATATACACAGACTGAGCCACACTCACGGCTGCATGGGGTCCTACTCCATCCTTATCAAGCATAGATTAACTGCCTTTTAGTTCAGCTAGAGAGAGAGAGAGGAGGTGGTAAGGGGTTTGTGATACTTAAATTCAGTGCATGGAAACTTGCCCTCAGCGAGAAATAAAATAAAGACATGATCTTCGTACATCTACAGGAGCGGAATGTGGAGGAGGAGGAGGATGGTAACGATGAAGAGTATTGTGACACTGACTATTACTTAACCATTCAAAATAAGCTGCCGATGGCTGACCCGCGGTCGCCCGGTCGACCTCATGTGCGTTTTCATCATCCCACTGTGTTGGCAGCAGATCGATAATGATGTTGATGATGAAACATCCAACACCAATTTGACCTTACCAATAAAGATAGTGAATGCTTTTGAACCGGAGGTTGTGCTGTCCACTCCCTGATTCCAAATCTGTGAAAATGGCCATTTAGTTACCCATCCCTAGATAAACACACTCTTTCCTGCTTGGCTGATAGACTCTGGCCTCCTTGCTGTAGAATTAGAGTATAGAGAACCAGCAGAAGGCACAGTTTCCCCGAGGTATTACAACCCTTTGTGTTTGCCACTCTACGGCAGAGCCCATTGGTTAGTATTCAGCTGAACCTTGTACATGCCAGTGTAGCCCAAGCCCAACCACTCGGGACGATGGCGCTTACAGTTTGACGACCCAACGTGTGAAAAGCAAAGGGGCTGTCCAAACCGCCAAGGAAAGGCCAAACCGGTTCTAGAACTTGAACAGGTCCTAGAACTAGAAAAGGTTCTGGTTTCCGATGTAATGTCTGTGGCAGCCACATTGCGCTGTAATGTGTTCTCTTAGCTTTGGGATCATGTTTATAAGGGTGCTACTTTAAAAACAGTCACCCACTATGAACAGGAAATGTCTGTGGAAACGCTGCGCTGAAGTTGGCTCCGCATGTGGCTCTGAGTTTTGCTCCTTGTTGATTTAATTAAATGAAAACCGCTTGCGTGGACGTTTGATGACAGTGTTTATTGACTAGGCAATTTCTATACTTTAGTCAGTGTCGCAATACTGCCTTGGATGAGCCTTCTGTATAAACCTCAGCAACACGTAATGGTCCCAGATAAACCGAAAACATTGGCCGCCTTCCCTGTGGGGAAGAGCGTTTCCACCCTCTTCGGGGCCCGGTGTCCCACGCAGGAATAACTAAACATCACAGTTGTTTGTTCAAAATAAATGGACAGTTTAATAACCTTTGTTTGTTTAGAGTGGAATAAAACCAGCCATTTGCCAGTACACTAAGAAGCCGTCAAAGGGAGAAACTATATGAATGCATTAATCGTCTAGACAGAAAGGGAGGGAGGAGGGATGGGGGGGGGGGGGGGGGGGAGATTAAACGATGTGGGGGTGGGTATGGGGGGTGGGAGGGATTATGTGACCGGGAATGTGATCTTATATACTTAGAGGATGGGGGGGTGGGGGGACGAGAAAAAAAAAATACAACTTCCACCATTAATTACATCTGTTTGTTCTGTTTGTCGTTTTGTATCTGGGACCCTCCCCATGGGTAACCACACCGCCGCTCCTCCCTCGCCCCCACCCCTAGCTCTACCCCCACCACCCTGGGAGGGTGGAGGAGGGGGGAGAGGTGATGGAGTAAAGGGGTGTTCATGTTAAAGTTGGCTTTTTATCGGGTGGTGGGGGGTTAGGGCACACCTCATGCCGCCGGGTTATACAGAAGGTAGCAGTGGAGACACAGCAGGTGTGTCTGAGATGAAGGGGGGGGGGGGGGTGGAGAGAGATGAGGAAGAGGAGGAGGAAGAGTGGAGGTGTGGAGGGGGGGGTGGGTGACGAGCGCTCTAGTTCTCGCCCTCGCCGGCTTCAGGCTCGTCGCACTGATGTTCTGATGTCCACAGCTGGAGAGAGAGAGAGGGATATCCTTGATTAATCAAATGTTCACCAAAACGTTGCAGCATAGTATGCACTCTCCACAGTCGTGCGTGTGTGTGTGTGTTTGTGCGCGTGTGTGTGTGTGCGTGCGTGTGTGTGTGCGTGTGTGCGCGCGCGCGCTTACAGTCAGGTTGTCCCTTAGTAACTGCATGATCAGGGTGCTGTCTTTGTAGGAGTCTTCGTTTAAGGTGTCGAGCTCAGCGATCGCCTCGTCAAACGCCTGAACAAAAAACAAAAAAGGTACAACTGTAAACACTGTCAACTGTCAAACAACCAGCACTCTAAACGGACAATGTTTGCAAGGTGTCATAAATCAAACACTTTACTTTGTACTTTTTTAACCCTTTGACTGACACACACACACACACACACGCACGCACGCACACACATACACTACCTGCTTGGCTAGATGGCAGGCCTTGTCTGGGGAGTTGAGGATTTCGTAGAAGAAGACGGAGAAGTTGAGGGCCAGACCCAGGCGGATGGGGTGTGTGGGCTGCATGTCCTTCTTGCTGATGTCAAACGCGCCCTGGTAGGCCTCCTGGGAGTTTTCCACCGTAGCTGTAGGGCGGGGAGGAGAGGGGAGCACAGTTGAGCATCCAGGCACAGGCGCAACGACCATTCCCACGATGCATTAGCATCAGTTTTGTTAAGCTGAATTTACAGCTCTGCATACAGCACACTTGCGAAGATCCACGTCGTGACTCAGAGGCAAGATGCTGCAATATCATTCAAATGTACTGCTGAAAAGCGGTTGGTGTATCGCAACCAACTGAAAATACAAGTGTTTGATTTCGCCGGATGCATTTGTTTTATTCTCGTGTCTGGCTGTCGCAAACAAAACACTATCCGGATCCTGCTCGACCAATCAGCGATTAGCGAACCTCCGTAGAGAAGGCGACGTGTTGCTAACCTCTGGGAGGACTGCGCGTTTTCGCGTACGCACAGGACCGCAACCAGCATTTGGCCTTTAGGCTTCAGATTCAGGACATTAAGTTTAGAGAAGTCTGTATTAGGTTATATCTCATTAGAGGGAGGCGCTTTATCCCCCGCTTACCTCTCCCCCTCTTGGATATCGCCATGGAGTTGGGGAGAGGGGTCATTTTGACAGCCGACTATTATGGGTTTCTGTTGCTTTGGCAACAGGTTTCCACAGCCTTCCTTCCTTGACAACGCCCGTATCAGGATCAAAATAGGTTTTTAAAAAGTTCCTCAAATTTTGAGGTCAGCTGAAAATTATGTCATAAGATTATGTAGTTTAGGCATTAGGTTGGAGATGGTTAGTTCTTATGATCAGACATCCTTCACTAGAAGGCAGGGAGAAAGGAGTAATGTAGAGAAAGACTGACCCTTCTTGCTGGCTCCGGAGGCGACCTCTGACAGGTATCTGAAGTAGTCTCCTTTCATCTTGAGGTAGAACACCTTGCTCTCCGCCTGAGTTGCATTGGCGATGAGGAATTTATCCAGCAGGTTCTGAAACGTGCCACAAAACACACATTTACAGTAATTTATGACACTTTTATCCAAAGAAAACATCTGTATAGTTCTGTACATGTGTACTTGTACTGCAACTGTTAGATCTTATATTAATCTGCATTGTCCTGCATCTGGTTACAATAGGCATTTTTAACATACTATTAGCAGGTGCTTTTATCCAAAGCAACTTGCAGTGAATTCAGAAATATTTAGTTTTGGGGTTAGGCACCTTGGCTGTGGACATAGGGGAAATTGAACCAAGTACCTTCCGGCTGGGAGTTGGTCTCCTCAACCTAGCCACTACATTACCCAGGTCCTATATAGATAGATGTCTATGACAAACATTACTCACTGTTTTCACACACAAATACCACAGTTTGTGGTATTTGTATTTATTTGACATTTGTTTATACTGAAATGATTATGATACCATGAAACCCCTTCATGCTCAAAACCCTGTTCAGTACATGATATATATAAATCCTTTAGAGGAATATTTAGTTATTACGTTTTGAATTGGAACTTTTGTTTGGCCTATTTACGGTCTCAACTGGTTATTAATGAATATCATTTTAGTTTCTGTTGTCATATCATTTCATATCAGCATGACAAGCTGAAATATTATCCTTAAACGTGCGCTAAGTAACTGTTCTACTGCAGCCAGTTACTCCATTGAAAAATATCTGAACTAGAAAATTTCTCAAGAATGAAACGCGCCCATCCATGGATCAATCCATCCAGGGAATTTTTCTCTATAAATTGTTTTATTCTGGTCCATGGTTCACGCACAGAATGCTACCAATGTTTCCCTGAAATGACTGCCATTTTGGATTTGGCCAAAACAATCATACCATGGAAACACTAGGGGTCCCTGTTGTGTAGTTTTCCATTTTGAAATGGTAGTAGCATGGATATATTATAAGAACTGGATACACATTGCTTTCTGGGATAGTTTAATTAAGTTTAATTTACCCTTACACCCATGGAGCGAGCATCTGCATTCGCTCCATCCTTAGGGCCATCTGGAAGGCAAAAACGCCACTACACCTAGTGTCTACACCTACTGTTGAATCAGGACACCCTACACTACATGGGAGATGTAGGGAGACAGTATTGGGACAGGGCACGAGGCCTATAGCGTGGCTCACCAGCACGTCCTTGCAGATCTCCTCCAGCTCCGCCTCGATCTTCTCACGGTACTCGCGGGCCATCTGCTGCTTCTTCTCGTTGCCCTCCGTCTTCTGCTCGATGCTGGAGATGACGCGCCAGGATGAGCGACGCGCCCCCACCTGGTAGGGAGGAAAACAGCAGCAAACAACAAAATCAACCCCAGTCACACAGTCATGACATCATAAGTAGACTCTATAGCCATGTCAGGCAGTAACGTGCACCAGCGAATTTAGTAGGGCTGGCATCACAGGCAGCAGACCACCACAGGCAGCAGACCACAACACCCAGCCTCTGCAGAGCGGTATGGTGAATGTACACTTCACCACATTAACATTTTTTTTTAGATGTGCCAGATTTTGTAGGGATGGCAATCACATTATTTGAGCGCATGTGCCACCCCCAGGCCCACTTGTGGACACACCCCTGGGGTCAGGTGCTTCCTAATTTCTTTACTTGTGTTTTTTTTCTTTTGTATTATTCTTTCAGTTTGAGTTAAGTTTGTATGTGCAATCCATAAGACATAAACCACAACAATCACAGGGCAGTGTCTGATTAGAGCTGAACCAGTTGTGGTTGTTGAGTCATATGTATATGGGGTGAGGGTGACTGCTGACTTATAATCTATAGATCCTATTTGTTGATGAGTTTTGAAAAGTCTCATCAGGGTCCTGTATATACAAAGAGGCGGTGATTCATAGCCTCGAGTGAACTACTACCAATAACTTGCAGTGTGGTGCGACTTACTGGGTGGGACATTACACACAGTTGTTGATTGGGAAACAATGTGAGTGGAAAAGCAGATAAACAAAAATGAAAGAAGTTGGGCCACAAACATCTACAGACCTAAAAAAGGTTGGGAAGCACTAGTCCACCCTATTAAACTGGAAAGGTATGAAAGCACCGCTTGTACAAGCTAACGTAACCACATGAAGGGTTAACAAGCCACTAAATAGACACGTTCTGCTACGCATGTCTCAGCAGCCAGTCATCCGAGTTTAGCAGCTATGATTCATAGAATGTCACTGCTACGTCACACAATACAGAGGCCGAGCCGGGCTGCCCAAGGCCCTTAGTAGGCCCTGAAGACAAGCAGCTAATCCCCTCCATTTAATTTCACGCCGATGGGTTGAGATTAAGGTTTAGAGAGACATGCTTGTGCCACAGTTCTCTATAGGATAGCATGTAAGCGCTAAAAAGATGTCCAAAATAATGACCCTTTAGGTTAGCGTCAAGATTCTTGTATTCAGAACATTTTAATTGGTTTTGAATTAATTAAAAATGACACCTACATTTCAATACCTTCTTTGAAACACGCCTTGTGGTAAAATAGGGCCCTTGATAGTATAAGTGTCTGAACTGTATTTACACTTAGGTGCAACTGGGTTAGCTAGCAAACCGCAGCAAAATGAATCAGGTATGGAGTAAAATACTAGGGAAGCGTTTCCTGACCATGTGGGTTCCCCCTATATGTACATGCGTTCGCAGAAGATTTCTTACTTATAACCGATAGATGTTTGATCATCAAAAAAATGTCATTAATACTATGTGATTCGTAGCCACAAGCAAACTACTTAGCGCAGCGCAATGTATCATACGTTCACTGGGACATTGATATTGCCTGCAGAATTTGATCGGGTTAAAAAACAATCAGCTGTGGTCACAATGATTTTGAGACCTAAAAATGGGGTCACAGGCCAAAAAAGCAGTTGGGTGTCACTGAAATAGGGTGTTTCGGGGGACTAGGGAGAGGGTACATACCACGTTCTTGTAGGCGACGGACAGCAGGTTGCGCTCCTCGTTGCTTAGCTCCGCCCCCTGCTCTGTCACAGCCTTCATGGCCGCCGTCATGTCGTCATAACGCTCGGCCTGCTCCGCGAGCTTAGCCTTCTGGACCTGGTCGTTCTTATCCATCGCTAGGCTGGAAGACACACACACACACACACACATTAGTTCTCAGTTTCTAGACTAAATGGGAAGCCTCAAAAGCAGCATTGAGTCACTTAAAAATGAACCAATAAAAACTAAATCACAGGAACAGTGGTAAAATGATGGCTGTTTCTTATTGGCTGACATCAGTCTCAAGTGAAGCCTGGTGATACTAATGTTTGAATGGAAAGTGTGACTCGGACACCAGCATTAGTCACAGCAGTAGTCGCTTTGGTTGACAGTAGGGCTTGGTTCCTGTTTCTAGGCTGGAAATGTCTAGAAAAACCAACATAGAACTGACTTCCCCTAGTGAGGCCCGGTTTCTGTCTTGAGTTTCTATTCAACTGTCCTTTTGTATGATCAGTCAGAAACACCGACTTGACACCTTGCTTCATATTAGAGGAGCTACGAAATTTACAAAAAACACGTAGCCGTTCAGTTTGACTGACTTTCCCACAATGCCATTATAGGTAAAAAAGTAAATAGAGATGCATAGAGACAATGTTCTACATCATATGGGGTGTAATTCTGGCCAAATCCACTGGATCAGAAAAAAATATCAGGTAGTATAGCGTTGATGGACGATTCTGTGCCTGAAACAGTATGCTGAAATACAGCTTGAAGCACCTGTAGCTCAACAACAGGTTGAAGAGAGGAGCAGCTTTAGCAGTGGTTTGAGATTAGCTGCCACTAAGTAAGTATTTAGGACCAGAGATATTGAATGGGCAGATACTTAAGGTTGTTGCGTCAGTGTCAGATTGGAAATGAGAAAGTGGTATTGTGCCACTTGGATTAAGGGCCCCTATTTCACCACCAGATGTGAGGTCGAGTAGTCATTACAAGCCATTTCAAAATATATCCGCCTGTGACATCATAAGTGGGAGTGTCCACCCAGATGTATGATTAATGTTACCATCTCCCCAGTCAGTCACCTTACGACTGTACTGGTAGGCTGGAGTTGGATCCATCATACATCTGGGTTGGCCCAACTTGTGATTAGGGGTGCAAACGTGTACTTGAGTAAGCGAGTACTCAAGCAAACCATAAATGATGAAAATATTTTAATCGAAATCATTTTGTTGTCATTTTTCAAACATGGTGGACGCTTTTATCCAAAGTGTCTCACAATACCGTGAGTGCATACATTTTCATCATGGGCAGTTCCAGTGGGACTCGAACCCTTAACCCTGGCAACGTTAATGCCATGCTCTACCAATTGAGCTATTCTGGACCACATTTAAAAATGTCCCCAATGGGGACACATTATTAGGCTCGCTGTTTAGAAGTGTATCCTGCCAGCTCTACAATATTAGAAAGCAGGTAAAAAAACCTGCTTGGCCATACATGTCGTGACTTGAATTTCCATACGTGTACATTGGTGAAAACGAATGCCCACAAAACGAGTACACAAGTACTCGTTGAGATTTGAACAATGTATTCGATTAGTTTTAGGGTATTTGTTTGCATCCCACTTGTGACGTCACTATAGGGTAGATTTTGAAGTGGATTGTTAATAACTAATCACCCTCACAGCTGGTGTTAAATAGATGCACTTTAATGATTTATTTTGAGATATTCTTGTCATATTTGGTTGGCATGGCACCATTATGAAATATCGATGACGTATACGATACGAGGTTTCGATATCTAATCGCTAAATGTGAAAGTAACGATAAATCCAGATCGTCCCATTCAGGAACTACATGTACAAGTTAGCGCTATGCACGCCCTCGTTGGCACACACCGATACCGGGTTGACACGCTGCCGTCCTCGTAAAACACACACCGATACCGAGTTGACACGCTGCTGTCCTCGTAAAACACACACCGATACCGGGTTGACACGCTGCCGTCCTCGTAAAACACACACCGATACCGGGTTGATACGCTGCCGTCCTCGTAAAACACACAACGATACCGAGTTGACACGCTGCTGTCCTCGTAAAACACACAGATACTGAGTTGATAGCGAAACAAACGTTTCCACCCACTAATTCGTGTCGTAAAGTTGTTTAGGTTTGTTTCGCAGCCTATCAACGAAGTACCCGTGTGTTTTTATGAAGACACATGCGTGCGCACACGCGGATAGCGTCAAATACCCGATAAGACCATGGAGAGTATCGGAGCGTGATGGGGATATATAGCTGAATAAATACCGTCCACGCTCATGTCCCCGCTAAAATGTTGTCGTTGGCCGATTATGAGGTCTGGCTGAACTCGCCATCATTCTGGTATAGGGGAAAAAACACCGGTTTGTTTCGTTAACCAATCACAATCGTCTTGGGCGGCGCTAAGCCCAGGACGCAGACAACGGTGGCGGAAGGGGAGGGGTTTAAACCGAGTCGGCCAATGGCAGCCTCTGGGCGGGCTCATACCAACAACCTACATCCGGTAAGCCAGACTATTGGCCGATGTTACGAAGTTACGTAATGGATTAGCTCCATTAGTGACAGAAGCCCATGTATTGTACAATACAAATTCAAACTGTCAATCATATTTATATTGCGTTTTTAGATTAAGGTCTTATGCAACAGCGAGACTATAGAGTTAGTATTTAGTATTTTACATTGCTTGTATTGGTAATTTTTGTTATTGATTAGCCTTTGGTTCTCAGGTGCTTGTCTCCTTATTCCCAGGCAATACCGCTACACAGCCTACAGGCAGGTTGTCCGTTGGGCCCGTTATGGCGTCCTGGGCAGGCGCATAAGGAAGCGGTTGCCGTTGTGTGGTCACCACTATAAAGAGTTTCTAGGGGAAGGAGGAACATACAGTGGCTGTGGCCTCATTTGGCTGATGATCAATACATGTCATTACTAAAAACAAATGGTGTCATATTGGCAAACATTAACAATCACAGGTAGAAGTCATAGATGAAGCAAATACAACTATGCCTACAAGCAGCCTAATGATAACCAATAAAAAAGAAGAGTATCAATTGTTTTGATTGTTTTTTTTATTGTAATGCAGTTGCAGGCAGATATGTTTCTATGCAGCAAGGACTGGTTCTGCTCATTGCCATATGATGCACAGACCTACAAGAAATTACAGTACATTAGAAAAGGATACATTGTCAGTACAACCCAAAACAACAACAATGTTACTCAATGAAATGCACAATTATAGTAACTTGCGAGCTGCACAAGAGATAAACATGCTGTAAAATGTCAGGTTCAGACTGCTGAGATGGTTCCTCATCAGATGACACACCCATCAATTCCTCAATGGGCTCCATGTGCTGTCCCTAGGTTGGTTACTCTACAGATTAAATGAATCCACCATCATTCTGCTCAGGCCTGGGTAGTGGAGTTGATTTCATTGACCCTCATGGGACATGCATGGATAGCTAGGATGAAAAGAAGAATATTAGGTATTACCAATGAATGGTTATTGTGCAACATAATATGCCTATAATGTGTTAGTTAGGCTGACAAGATGCAAGGGTTCAGGTAGCAGCGGGGGCCACAGTGCAAGTGGATTGAATAACTAATCTGTCCCTGAATAGTCTGTCACATTAAAATAAGACAATTATCACAGTCACAAGAAACATTGCGTACGAAGAAATCTGTGCATAAACCATGCGTAGGCAGTTTTTCGACAAAAGTTAGGACTTATCAATTTTTCTTGGCTTGAAAATGTGCATACTTTGGGAGAAAATGTACGCACAGGGTCTTTAAGCAAGTGGTAGAGCGAATAGGAAAATCACCAGAAAGAAATTGCAATGCAAACATGACCAGTTCATGCTTTTGACCAACTTATGCAACAATACAATTTCCCCCTGGAAAGTAACGTGATTTTTAATGAAACCATCGATGTAGTCCTACACCTAAAGTAGGCCTATACGATAATTGTATCAAGTAAGATTGATAATTGCCCATTAATTAGATAATTAAACTATGCTGCATATTACTAACTGAAGTCATGTAGTAAGTCATGAAATTCTGTAAAATTACAGCAGCTGTAGGAGGTGCATGCGTCCAATAGCTGATCTAGTGTTGTTAGGGGAAGTGGTGGGGGCCGTGGGCTGCGTAAGAAGGGAGCATGTTTTCAGACAACGCACCGACTTGTTGGCGGTGTCACGCTGGCACATCTCAGCGAGCGTTAAGAGACATAGCAGGAGTTTCCCAGCCCTCGCTACGCTGTTTAATGCCTGGCGGCAGTCGTAGCTGGTATCATCACTTTACGCGTACAGTAAATTCAATTTGTTTCCATACACCGCTGCACAACAGAGTCTGTTGTGTCTGCTGTCTCTGATATCGGTCTGAACCGCTAAAAGAGGGACCTCCAAACTAACATTTCCAAACATCATAGGAGCGATAGATTGAAATCACCATCCGACAATTAATTAAATTACGTAAACAGAAATGCACTCTCCAATGACGCTGGCGATGCGCATCTCTAGAAGACTCGGTCAGCCTCAGCCCCACACCAGTTCGGCATTCACACTTTTATAGCGCTTGATTTTAGATCAAAATACTTGTAACCTCTGATAAGCTACTGTGGGGTAGAGGGACCTCCGATAGGCTACTGTGTGGGGTAAAGGGACAGTGTCCTCTACTTTGATTACATTTCTGTCACAAGAACATATAGTTCACTATGTGATACATATATTTTCTTTATTCATTCTTTGTATTTTCCCGTTCACTCTTCCAAGCCATTCAACAATTGAATTGTCCATTTCCAGTTTGTCATATTCATTCACACATTTCCCATGGCGTTAAAGGGGATGTTTTCTGACCATATATGGTTATTTATGGCCCCAGTATGCGTCGGACAAGCCTAAGAACGCTTGATTAATCCCAACGTTTTCGTGCGTGCACACTTTCTAAATTTCATGCGTACGATAGGATTTAGAACTTTTTCTATAAACTCTTGATAAATGATGGCCCAGGATAAAAGTTAGGGGTGGGAAAAATAATCGATTCGTCGATGCATCGCGATTCTCTCTAGAACGATTCCGTCTTGATGCAGACAAGTTAATAATCGGAATTTTAAAAATTAAATGAGTTTGCGTACTGCACCATTCTGTTCGCCTGCTGCTGAGCGCTACGGAAAAACTCCTTTCTGCCTGCCGGTTCTCTGCCAACACGCATGCGCACCAAACATGTGCAAGTTGTTTACATCCAAAGTTTAGTGGCGACAAAATGGCTGCGAGCGACACCACCTGCCATTCGCGACCTGTCGCTTGACATTGTGCTGTCAAAATGGCGTCGATCTCGCCAGCACGCCAGGATTTTAGCCCGGTCGCGCACCACTCAGCTTTTTTCAGCTTAGTGCGACAAAGCGGAAACAGGAAACTGGACGAGTTCGAAGGCACATTTTAATGCGCCTTATTGCTAAGGTTTCTTTCTTTATATATATATATATTATAGGGCCTGCACCAGCTTCTTTAAAAGCTGCGATATGGCAGCATTTTGGGTTCTATGACGTCGATGGGAAGATGGACAAGACCTACACTGTGTGTAAAGTGTGTAGAAGTCAAATTAAATACTTCGGAAATACAACCAATTGACTAAGAGCAGCTTTTTCTTTAATGACAGAAAAGAAAGATTAAAAAGAAAAGAAATTAATCTTTTTTTTTTTTTTTACATACTTCCACATTGTGTTAAAATGCAAGCTTCATTGTTCATAGAAAGTCATTTGTGACAAGAAAAGCTTTTTCTCTAATAAAATATAGAGAAGGTAATTCATCTGTTGATTGTCTTTAATGAAGATCACAAAAGTAGTAGGAAGTGATTAGCAAAATCTAAGTAGCAAACTCAGATGTATATATATATATATATTTTAAAATCACGCATGAAAATGTACATTAAAAAAGTGTTGCATCGAGATGCATCGATAATCGGTTTAGAATCAAATCGTTGACCTCTGAATCGTAAGGTCAGGGCTCCAGAGTGCGACCAATCTGTCGAGTGCGACGAAACATTTTCATTGGTCGCACCGGTGCGCCTGACATTAAGCAGGTCCGTCTGTGTGGAGCGTTATTTTGTTTCCCCACCCACGTTCTGTGAAGACGTGCCCCTACTATGCCTCTGATTGGCTCTGACCCTGATATTGTTTTTCGGTGAATTCGGTCGCCCCGATACGATCTCAAAGACTTGGACTAACTATGGAGTGTAACTAACTATAAGGCAGGACTCTGTGTCTGCCGTCTGCGATAATCTCGTCCATTATCTAGACGGCCGTTCGTCGCACTCTGCGGATGCATCGGGACCCAGAAAAGTGCAGTGTTGAATTTGGACATACGACCGATCCGCTTTGAAAAAAAAATGTCTTTGAGTTTGTCAAGCACTTTAAACATCACAATTGAGGTTATTGTGATTTCTTGTTTGTACAAGAAATCACATAAAAACATTTATCTGCACCTTTATTCCTGTTTACAATAATTTACATAATGTGTTAAGAAATTGCCAATGTGTATGGAACTGACAAAACGCTTAAAATGTATTATTGCGGAGGCAAAAGGGGTGGTGAACATTTTTGGGTGCACCTAAATTATTGTGCTGGTGCACCTAAATGAAAAAGTTAGGCGCACCAGTGCAACCAATGTAAAAAGTTAGTCTGGAGCCCCGCGTAAGGTGCCAAAAGATTCCCACCCCTAATAAAATGTTATGTATCCCTAGGCCTACTGCTCACTCGCATTTCCACAAGCATTTTCAAACATGCCATGCGTCCACACTGGAATGACCAACAAAAGGCATGTAGCCCATTAAATTATATATGGCCATTTTCTGGACATCTAACTTTCATCTAGTTGCAGTTTCATCTAGTTGCATCTAGTTGCAATGTTTACGGTTGTGTGTGTTTACGTTTCTATTGTATAGCATATAGCTGCACAACAGTAACGTTCTGTTTTTGCCTCACAAAAAGTATGCAGAACTACATGAATAATTTGGATATCGCTAATTTAAATGATGTTGCGTGGTATGAAGTTATCTAGCAGTTACTTACCATCACCCTGTCACGAGTCCCTTCAGCTGCTGAATCTGTGTCACCGGAGCAGTGGGGTTAATGTTCGGGACCGCACCAGGTAAAGGTCTCACAAGGTTCAGGGATCAAAACCCCATGTTGAACTCCATCATATCCCCGGGGACATAATCCTCCTGCCTAACATGAGCACCGCACACAACCGTGTTGGTCATCACCGATGCGGCGGTGAATCCACGTCTCTTCACCTGCACAAATTGCACCCACGTCTGAAATTGCAAATGTCTTTTCCATGGCGAAAACCATGATCTCTGCCCTGAAAGGGGCAAGTTAGTAACCTGCACTAGCACAGTACTTAAACATTGCATATGATGAAACAGAAACTCAACTGATAGCCCTTTCACTGCTAACCAACTTGCGACTGACCGTCTTGCTGATTGACTACCAACCTTGTGCAGAGCGACCACTTGACAGTTGATTGACAACCTCGTACAGAATGACATGTTGACAGCTAATTGACATTCCCATGCTGCTTCTGTGCCTGTATGTTATCCCCGAATAACGTAATCACGCTGGCCCATATAGCATTATTTTGCTATTTGCAGTAAAAAAAAACAACTTCTCTTTTTATGAGTAATACATAAAATTAACCTGCATGTTGCACTTTAAAAAACATACTTGCATGTGATGCTTACACAAATGTAAATAGAATTTCTCCTTCAATGAGCATATTGTGATAGTTATATTGTGATACAATGATATACATCATTGTCAGATAAGGAATTGTGTGAACAAGTTCATTTCAGTCATGCAAATGTGTCTAAATGTGACCAGAGGCTAATGTAGCTTTACTTTAATGCAGCCTCACACAGACAAAGACTACCTTTATCACTGACCTACCACATGATAAGAACAGCAAACCACCCAGAGAGAATGTCCAGTTACACAGCATGATATACTGGATCCATATCCTCCCGGTCAGTCAGTCAATCATTTTACCATGTCATCCCCCTCTGGATAGGCCAACGAAGGAGAAGGAGGGGGAGGGGGTGAAAGAGAGATGGCTAGGTTCGTTCCTGTTCGTTCCTTTGTATCTTCACCACAAAAGTGGTCGCTTGCTGATGTGGATTGCGGTCTGAGCTAGGGGAAATGCATGCTGGGATATGGTGTTTCCTTAAGTCTTGAATTGATTGATTGATTTAATGAACATCAGTGAAGCTAACAGGTACATTCTCACATGATGCATTATTGATTTAAGAGACTTCTATCAAAATAAATGTGTAGTTAATATAAATACAGGTAGGGGTTAGATGTTGAATACAGAGATGGGTAATTGAGGAGCAGGTAAAGGTTAAGATGGTGACTACAGAAATGGGCCATTAAGGAGGAGATGGGGGATAGACAGTGAATACAGAGACGGGTCATTAAGGAGCCAGTAGGGGTTAAGAATCAGGTATGGGTTAGACAGTGAATACAGGTCTTTAAGGAGCAGGTAGGGGTTAGAAATCGTACTCAAGGATGCTTACGAGGGCACCATGAGTGGTGCGCGTATCTCGTTTGGGAAGTCTTCCTCATCTGATTTAGCGCCGCTAGATCATGTCCATTAACCTCTGTTCCTCACATGCGTTCCACACGATTGGGGTGTAAAAATATCTCGAGGCAGTGAATAATCCCTTTTAAATGAAGACGATATATATATATATATATATATCTATATCTATATCGATATAGGAGATATTGTGCGACACCCCCAAATTAGGTCTCCATATTCTGGGCCCCAGGGGACAGTTCTCGCCGTCGCCACACATTGAGATCCCCATACCGGATGGGCGCTGGAGCCAGGATCAGCCTGGCAGAGCAGAACTGTCCAGACAGGTTGCTGGGACTACCAGACTAATGCAGTTAAACGCCTTAAACGCTGGGCATGTTACCAGCAGAAGAACCAACGCACCTTGTTCCCTTTTCAAATATGAAATGTTGTCTCATAATACACATCACGCAGGTTAATACAATGGTGTATTCATGTTGGGCATCTATTCGAGAAATCAGGTCTGTTACAGTTTATACTCCCCACCCATTTTACATTTAAACTGAATGACCTTATCTTAAATGAGTCAGAGAAGATAGTGTCACACGACATTGTCCGCATGCGGTCTTTAAAGACCGCACATAACCTCGCAAGTTCACACCATACACACACACGAAAACACACACCACAAGTTCACATCACACACGACCAGCGGACACCAGAAGGGCTCATATAAAGGCTCCTCACACTCCAGCACAAAGCCGCTCCCAGATCTCTCCCCTGGGGGTCTGTTCGCTTAAGAAAGGACACTGCCTCGCCTTCATCACCGTTAAGATCCCTTAACTATCCCTCAACTAACCCCTATCACAGCCTTATCTGTGCCTTATCTAATAGACACCGTAAAAACACCCTAACCTTTAAACTTGGTACAAACTCTTCTTACAAATGTTGTTGTCCAAAGACAGACTAAACCTTGACAATGGAGTTTAAAATTAAGTTTAAAATGCTAAAATGTACACATGAAAACTATTGATTAGTCCATTAAAGCAGGTCTCCATTTTTGATCCATCTATTTTCAATTTGTATTTGATTAATTTAGGCCAGCATATAAAGAGTAAATATAACACTTTAAGTTTAGTTTAAAAAAAAAGACAAATACTTCCTATATTATGTGATTAGGTATTTGGTTGAAAGAAAACAGTTAAATCAGAGAGGGGTCATGATGTGGGGCCAGTTTACTTGTATTAAGAAATACAACAGTAGTACTTCATGCTAACGTTAGCATGTTCTTTAACACCAGTGTGGGTCTAGCTATCCAGGCTCTGGGCCTAGCTGTTGCATATCCCCCGGGCAGACAAGCGTCTCCATTTCAGCTCCGATCAACCTGTATTCGTGTTACATTTTTGAGAGGGTGAGCTGATGATCTTCAAAAAGGCGTGGCTGTGTTGGCATAGACTGAGCAGGTTTAGCAGGTTTTCCGGCTGCTATTGGCCAATCGGAGGTGACCTGTAAGCTGCGTTCATAGGCCTTCACAGCCCACGTGAGTAACTTCCTGTGTCACTTCTACCCAGACATCAACGCCTACTCTAAAACATGTATCCTGGGGCATCTAATTCACGCACCATGTCTGGATGACTTAATGAATGACACAACTCATGAGAAAGACTACAATAAAATCATTAGGATTTCCCCATTTCATTTCCTATAACACAAGATTTGTATTAAGACTGTAACTCCATTAAGCGATATGCGCAGAACTAGTCTATATAATATAGCCAACTGCAGTCAGTATGCAGTATTCATGACGATAGTAATCCCAGTTGATAGAAAATAGCTTGGTGTGCCAAGTGTACAAAGACAAGCTTTAATTTAACAGCACATTTACCCCATCCATTTGCACCCCATTTCAGGGGTGGATTGCCAAATATACTGTAGCATGCCCACCGCCGAACTTTCAAATACATTAGTAATCAGTGGACCAGAGGACGAAATAAGCCATTAAGCGACATATTACATTGTAATTCCATGTGTCAACTTCACGCCCAATAAATGCTTAAAAATAATAATTACAAAATGCAATCATGCTTTGATATTTTGTGTGTATATATATATATATATATATATATATATATATATATATATATATATGCATACATACATATACATTCTTATTTATATTTTCTTCCCAATTCCTATTACTGTACTTTCTGCCGAGACATCCTAATGTAGTAGGTCTGCATCACATCCTCCATCATCTCATCCCTATCCAATGTATACACCCCTAGTCGTGGTGCGGTACTGCGCCTATCCCACTGGACCGAGCCCAGGCGCGGTCCAAATGGACGAGGCCTTTACATTAACACACACACACACACACACACACACACACACACACACACACACACACACACACACACACACACACACACACACACACACACACACACACACACACACACACACACACACACACACACACACACACACACACTAATCGATCCAAAATGGATTCACCAGTCAGGCAACCTTGACAATTACTAAACCCACCAGATAGATGCAGACACAGAACCAGAACCACAACCCAATTAGCGCACCCTTTTTTAATTCGCTGCAAAAACGTCGATTGAAAAACGACGTGAAAACGAGTAATCTCCCCTCACATTTTCGGCATGTTGTCCCGTTACGCCCTCTCTGTCGCATTCCCTTGCGGAATTTTTAAGATGGGAGAGATATTACCGTTAGCGCGGCGGCGGCGGCGGCAAGGGCGGCAGAAAATTCCGCACACCGTCCCCCCTTTCAGCCTGCCTCCACATAAAGGCCTCGCGGAAAAACCGGGCTGGAAGGGGGACGGCGGCTACGCCTCTGCGCCTCGCGGAATCGGGAGTTAACGGCCCTATGATAGCAGAGCGGCAGAGCGACGAGCGCGGCCGTTTCCGCAAGGGAATGCGGCAAGCGCGCGCCGCGGCCGTCCCCTTTAGCACGGATGCTAAGCTCAGTGACCCACTTCAGGCCGAGAAAACGTGGGGACATTTTAGCTGCGAATAATAATAAAATATCGACCTTCAATCCGCAAACCGCACATTGTCGTGACGAACGGCGATTCAAGTCGTGTTTAACGTTTTTTTTTTTAAACGTGAATGCAGACGGTAGCGCCCAGGAAATTGTGTGGTGTGTGTGCGCTGCGCCGCGCCGTGCCGCGCCGCTCGCGGCGAAACGGGCGAAAAGCCACACATCAGCGATTTAAAACGAACACAAAAAAACCAACCACAACCTAGACATATTTTTACGCACGTCTCCTCCCAAAAATGTGGTCTGTATATGTCACTTCTGTCTCGGTTAGCCTAGCTACTTTAGCGGCCCAATGGTAATATCCAACGCACGACGGCCAGAGCGGCAACGACGCGGCGCGGCTAAGCTGTCAAAATGGCTAAACTCGCCTTCCCCTCCCCTCCCTTTCACTACGGACCCCGACACGCAAAGAAATCACACCGTCCCACTCGCTGTTTGCGGGGCCATCCGTGGTGGTGGTGGTGGGTGGGTGGGGGGGGGAGGACGGACGGACATAGCCGTCCATAGCCGTCTTAAAAAAGCCAACGTTTTCTTTTTCGGAAACCGTTCACTTCTCGCGATCCCCGAGTCCCGCACCCACCCGGCCTCGGAGGCCTAGGTCCCAGCACCCATCCCCGGACTCACAATGGGCCACCTTCCGCCGCAGAGAGGCGCGACTTGGGGGCCATCGGAGGGTGGTGGTTGGGGTGGGTGGTGCTGGTGGTGGTAATGGTGGGTTGGGGGGGGGGTGGGGGGGCCGGTCGCCATGTTAACCCCCCCCGAGCTTAGCCCTTATTTCCCAACGCGGGGTTTTAAACGTGTGAATCAGAGGGGCAATATGTAGAGGTGGTATAAAACTCACGTTTTCGGAGTGGAGGATCCTGCTATTTATTCTCGGTGGTGGATGGCGTGAGCGCTCGAGCCGTCCTGCTGCTCCGGGGATTCAGGGCAGTACCACTTCCGCCTGCGCTGACACTTCCGCTTCCTCTAAAAACCCCACCCCTCCCCCACGCCGGTAACCAAGGGCGACCGAGCCGCGGGGCCTCCCCGCGCGTCTTGCAGGGGCTTTGACGTCACGCGCGGGGGCCATGGCAACCCGCGACCGGAGGGGAGGGGGGGGGGGGGGGGGGGGTGGATGACGTGCGCCGTGTCGCCATGGTAACTGTCTCCCTTTTTTCTCTCCGGGCCGCTGTGCGTGTGTGTGTGTGTGCGTGTTTGTGTGCGCGCGCGTGTGACAGAGAGAGAGAGAGAGAGAGAGAGAGAGAGAGAGAGAGAGAGAGAGAGAGAGAGAGAGAGAGAGAGAGAGAGTGTGTGTGTGTGTGTATTGTCTAGGGTTCACATCATGTCACAAGACAGTAGTCTGTCTGTCTGTCTGGCTCTGTCTGTCTGTCTATCCATCTGTCTGTCTGTCTGTCTGTCTGTCTGTCTGTCTGTATGTATGTATGTATGTATGTATGTATGTATGTATGTATGTATGTACGGTATGTATGTATGTATGTATGTATGTATGTATGTATGTATGATGTATGTATGCTTGTGTGTGTGTGTGTGTGTGTGTGTGTGTGTGTGTGTGTGTGTGTGTGTGTGTGTGTGTGTGTGCGTGCGTGCGTGCGTGCCTGTCTGTCTGTCTGTCTGTCTGTCTGTCTGTCTGTCTGTCTGTCTGTCTGTCTGTCTGTCTGTCTGTCTTTCAATGGAGGATTTCTCTCTCTCTCTCTCTCTCTATCGATAGAGGAGGTGTAATTGTATGGTTATAAATGTGTATTATCGTGTCAACGTGTTTGCTTTGTATCAACATGCATAACCTTAATGACTTTGGGGTGGCACTTAATCAGAGATGGATTGAGCTTCACAGAAACATGTGCTGTTGACTGTCGGCGTGTGAGGGGTGTGATGTGGAGGAAGTGCTTCCTGTGTAGGAGGAAACACATCCTCGCATCGGTAGAGCCGAGCTGCAACACCACTATTTATACTGTTCTGCTGCTGCTGTCTTAAGCTCCATGCAAGAACATGTTTATCTCAATCACTTTAGTACAAACAGCCTTCTCTTCAACATACTTACTGCTTGTATTGCAATTATGGGTTTGAATATTATTTCTGAAACTACCACAGACGTGTTTGTTGTCAATGAGGTTAAGGCGACGGTGATTTGAATGTACAAATAAATGAACATCAACATAATCATTTTCTTTATCTTGAGCAATGGTACCGTTCAGAGCAAGTGTACAGCTGTCCAAAAACAATTTGGCCAAGGATTAATGAACAGGATTAATTAAGTCATCTGAGTTTTCTTTGTATTTGAGTGTTTTTTATGGTGTATTCTCCCCTCTTCAGGCCTGGAACGTGCATGGATGCAAGTGTGTGTGTGTGTGTGTGTGTGTGTGTGTGTGTTTTCATAGGATTTTCAGTCTATCTTAAATAACGGCAGATAAAACTGAATTATCATAATTCAGAATGACCAAATTATGCACAAACTTGAGGCCTTTGATTCACGTTTAAATAATGGTCTCATAGAATGGTAATAGGTGTGCCCCTGTTTCCATCTGCCCCTGTACTGAGTGGGGGGGTCAGATGGGTCACCGTGTGGCGCGGCAGCACATCAGAGTCAAGTCTGAAGACAGGTACCAGAGATTAATTTGCGGCTTTGCGATATATTTGCGACTGATATATTATATAGCATCATCATGAAAAGGTCCAAGCCTGCAGGTGTGCAAGGGAGAAAATGAAGAAAAGAGGAGGAGGAAAAGAAAGCCCAATATAGAGGTTGTCTTATGTTTACATTAAAAAAAATGCTGTTTTGTTTAATTTGCCGTATAGTAGTAGTAAGGATTTGGGCTAAGGGTAGCCCATAGTGGGCTTAGGTTAACATACATGCTGTGCTGGTGTGAAAGCTTTCTTAGCCTATAACAGCTCCCTTAGTCCCAGGCTAAGTGCAGTTACTTAGAGTGAGGCTATGTTGTAAACTTATCTCGGTGGTGCAACTGCTATTTATTTCAGAAATGCATAAATGCCAAGTTCACTACGTAATAATGATTCACGTTATAACTAGGCTAGGCTAAGTTTGAACTTGCACACAACTGGTGCAACAGGTTGCAGCAGTAGTTTGTCCTACTCTATAGCGCCATATTTTTCCATGTAATTGGCTAATATCAACTGTATCAACTGTCCAGATGCACTCAGGAAGTATTGGCAGAAGCCCCAGCAGCTGGAGATGTGACATCTGATCTCCCATCTACACCAATCTCCAAATCCTCACCTCGCCTATCAGCCTATCAGTAGGCATTAGGTCATCGTTGGCCCACCGTCCCAGCGCGTCACTTCTAATGCTGCACCTCCGTTCAACAGCCACTAGAGGGAGGTAAATACTCCTTACTAAATAAATGGCCTACCACGCAGGTCACGTTCAGTGGTCTCCAACCTTTTAAAGCCCAAGATCCCTGACCTCCACCTTGGTGAGAGGTCAGATCTACTTATTGAAGCATTGAAAGAAAAAGACAGGCCAGATTGTACTTCCAACTTGACGCCTTTTATTCAGGCTAATTGTATTTGAATTACATGAAATGCTTTGGTCCAACGTTCAAATTAATGCAACAATGAAAACACTGTGACTGACTAGCATATCAAACTGGCCATAGCTTCACATCAACTTCAATTCTAAGTTATTCAATTTAATTTCAACACAAAAAGAAAAGGAATGTGGAATTTGTGGAATTTTCCACTTATATGAGGACAGTATTTTGTTTATGGCAGATCGTATCAAGTGTTATGCTTATCCACTGAAGCTTCATTCAAGTCACATTAATCAGCATTTTAGAAAATATAACTGTATTGCTAACAACATTCTCAATGCAATTAGGCCAAGTACAGCTTTATGTCCAACACAAAAAATAAAGGTGTGGCCTATTTCCTTTTGTAATGAGGTAATTACTGTTCATAGAAGGCGCACACACACACACACACACAGACACACAGACACACACACACACACACACACACACACACACACACACACACACACACACACACACACACACACACACACACACACACACACACACACACACACACTAGCAGTGAGCAGATCACATGCAGTGTTATGCTTATCCACTCAAGCTTCATGCAAGTTACATAACATTGGCATTTTAGAAAATATATATATAAATAAAATGTATTATTATTAAAATAGAACTGTAATTGTGTTTTAACAAAATTCTCAGTCAGTGTAAATAAGCTCAGTGCAGTTATGTACCATCTTATGCATCATCACTTTTCACATTGCTATCAGATGTCAAAACTGGCATGTTACTCACCCAGGTGAGATAGCTGTGACTAAATACTGTCTGTGAGTGCTTTGTAGTTTGGCCCCTAGCTACTGACAGCTAGTCTGAGACAGTCTGTGAGGTGTTTGTCAGTAAGGCGGCTCCTGTACGTTGATTAAATTATATTCATTACATTATGAAAAACATTCACAGTGTGACAAGTCTTTTAGCACTTGTCGATCCACGTCCCCTGACATTTCCTCGACCCTCCTCGCCACTGTATTGGGGCCAAGCTGGACACTGCGGAGCACAGTTTTGATGTCGTCTTTGTTTTTGAAGCCGTTAAAAAACCGTCTCTCCATCTGAAAACGTCTTCTTGTGTTTAGCCAAAAGGTGACTGGCTAAACTCAGTCGCAGCCTTCACCCCCGCTTTCAGCTCAGCAACTTTCCCAGTGCGGATTGCGCTCTTGGCAGGGGAAACTGTCTTTGAATGTGTCGTGGTTGGTGTTGTGGTGCCGCTCCAGATGTCCTCTTTTAGACAGTGCTAGAGTTTGGTGGCACAGCATACAAACACACTTGTCTTTCACCATGGTGAAAATAAATTCCTCTTCCCATTCCTCATGGAAATTATACATTTTCGAATTCTTTCTCGGAGCCTCCGCCGTGCCAGCTGACAACATTGTCGTCTATCAGCCATCACCTGCTAGTGCCATATATTGTCATTTTGCGACAGTTAATGTGCCAGTATCCTTCTTTGATCTTATTGGTCAATTTAATGCCGCCTCATTTTCGGGATCTACAGGGAATGTTTAAAAGATCAACCAGTCGATCGCGATCGACGGGTTGGCGACCACTGTAGGCACCACTGGATTGGATGGATAGTTCAGTTAAAACGTGATGCTCACTTGTCAACAGCTTACCTGAATGCATCCTTGAGCAAGGGGCCCAAACCCCTACCTGCTTAGTAATGACTTGTATCTGAATGCACTGTAAGTTACAAATAGATAGATAGTTATTTTAAAACATGAAGCTACTTAGATATAGATTAGATATTGTATGAATGAATTGAAAGAATAAATTACTTATTGTAAGTCACTCTGGACAACAGCGTCTGCCAAATGCAACAAAAATGCCCTAAATGTAAATGTAAATTGAATTCATTAAAAATATCCCAATCATTATGTCTCATGAAGGTGTAGGATAAGTGTTATATTGGGTTAGGACAGGTGAGGTTGGGCTCTCACGATTCACTGCTTGAGCCACTTGAGGCCGTGAATTACAGTGATGTTAGCACAGCTAGGGGTTCGTTGTTTGGCATGATAAAAGGGTTAATAAAACGGTTATAGGCCTACTACCTAGTAAGATTTCACATAATAAACACACAGCAACATAAAATGCAATCATTTAGTGAAAACAAATCATCATTCCTCAAGACAGCAAAATGCTTGCCAAGCAACACATAACATACAGGCTTTAGCATACAGGCAAATTAATACTAAAAACGAGTTGTTATGCGGTCACAGGTGTGTGTGAGTATTTTACAACGGCTTTGAGCCAATCAGAATCAAGGACCACTATCCATTTTATAAATGTGTATAAATACTTCCTGACCTGATATGCTCACATCCTTATCCTCTCCTACACTCTGTTTCTTTGGGCTGGTGGTAAAGTGGGACAGAGCCCCCCTGTGAATGATAAACACAGTCTCAGACCTGTCTGACAGTATAAAATGGTGTCTGAGGTGTGTGTGTGGGAGCGTGCACATGTATGTGTGTGTGTGTGAGTGTGTGTGTGTGTGTGTGTGTGTGTGTGTGTTTGTGTGCATGCATGTGTCCGATGTGTGTGTCTGAGGTGTGTGCGCGCGCATGTGTCTGAGGTGTGTGTGAGTCTGAGGTGTGTTTGTGAAATAATACAAATATTAAGATGCCATTGATGTTGTTCTATTTGGTAACATAGTCAGTAACATCAGTACTAACATAGTACCACTGTACTGGCATAGTACCGCAGTACTAACAACCACAATATACTAACAGAGTACCGCAGTACTAACAACCACAATATACTAACAGAGTACCGGCAGTACTAACAACCACAATATACTAACAGAGCACTACAGTACGGACGGAGTACTACAGTACTAACATAGTACCACTGTACTGGCATAGTACCACAGTACTAACATAGTACCACAGTACATATGGTACAGAGTATATTACATATTACATATTGATTAGTAGTAAAACAACTCAATCAATACAGACTGTGTACATATTTAAAACCATCTACATAACACCAAGACGTTTAATCGTTTAATCAATAAAACACCAATACTGGTCTCATCAATAAAGAATGAATCACACATTCTGTTCTCGTGATTCCAGTATTACTCTCTGGGGGAAATGCAATCTGTCACTGCTTTCATAAAGAACCCCAATACACTTCATAAACGCACCTTAAGAAATAAATATAACTCATCTGTTTGTCATCGCTGAAAATCAGAGGGGACAGCTATGTTACATCTAGCAATGTAAGATAATTTACCATGAGGAAAGAAAGAAAGAAAGAAAGAAAGAAAGAAAGAAAGAAAGAAAGAAAGAAAGAAAGAAAGAAAGAAAGAAAGAAAGAAAGAAAGAAAGAAACAGTCTATGTTTTAAAGGTTCTGGATTTGAAACCCAAATGTCCACAGCTTACTTGACTGCATCCTTGAGCAAGAGGCCAAAACGCCGACCTGCTGAATCATGACTTGTATCTAAAGTCACTGAAAGTTACTTAAATAGTAAAGAAACAAAGATACAACCATATAATGAACTGCTATAATTTCTGTTGGGCTTAGTGTCTGTCCACTCGGTGCCTTCATTCTGCTGTAAAGGACAGATGGATGCACTGGAACTGGATAATAACTTATTTAACACTCAGAGATGGACAGACGGACGGATGCATGGAGAGAGAGATAAAATGATGTAGAGAGAGAGCGAGAGAGCGCGCGAGAGAGAGAGAGAGAGAGAGAGAGAGAGAGAGAGTAGAAGACTGGTTGTTGGTGAATGATGTAGCTCTAACTAAACCCTCCACTGTCACCGTTAATATAATATAAATATAATAAGTCATATTGTGGTGAATATAATTTGTTTGGAGGGCAGAGCTCACTTAACTTTCGTCTCCATTAGTCATGATGTATGCAGATTACAGCCCCCCCCACACACACACACATACACAAACCACATCAATCACAAAAAACTCTAATATGTGAACATTTGCAATGTTGTGTGTGAACATCTATACCAATAAAGGTCAGTTTGAAAGAGAGAGAGAGAGAGAGAGAGAGAGAGAGAGAGAGAGACTATGGAGTGCATGGTATTTTTCCTAAGGACTATGGTGTCTCTGGAGATAGTTTCGTCATCTGTGGACCAGCCCAGAGGACCCCTGGGAAATCTGGCATGGTGTAGTGATGGAGTGGCGCGCTGACTTCCTGTTGGTTCAGCAGAAACAAAATGAACTCCTGGATATGAAGAGAGACCCGCAATTCAATCAACACTGGGCACACTTGTGTGTGTGTGTGTGTGTGTGTGTGTGTGTGTGTGTGTGTGTGTGTGTGTGTGTGTGTGTGTGTGTGTGTGTGTGTGTGTGTAATGTGTGATGGTTGAGGGGGAATGTGTTTGTGTGTGTAGAGGGGATATACAGTATATATGAGTGTGTGTGTGTGTGTGTGTGTGTGTGTGTGTGTGTGTGTGTGTGTGTGTGTGTGTGTGTGTAGTGTGTGTATAGTGTATATATCCATGTCTGTGCATCTTTCTTCTCTCAGCCATATAGATGGATGTCAGTTCAGGGGTGGGATGTGTCTGGGTTTGAGTGATGCTGATTGGTCCAGATATCGAGTGTTGAATGACCACAAAGGCTAATGCAGCTGTCATCTGAGAAGGCCATTAACTAACAGGCTGGGTGTGATATCAATAACAGCAGAGAGAGGCTTCAGCACTCGTAGCTCTGGGACAAACATGGTCATAAAATACTGAGATGCAACCACACTTAGTCAAGAAGAAGAGATAGAGAGAGAGGGAGAGAGAGAGATAGAGAGAGAGGGAGAGATAGAGAGAAAGAGAGATGGAGACAGAGACAGAGTTGAGTTTTGAACACAACTTTATTATGATCATGACACCTGCTTGCAATTCTTATTCAATAATAGACATTTCTGATGAAAGAAAGTTAGTTGCATTATTTGTGTTGTGACCAGTAACTGTTTTGGACCCAGAAGCAGACCACAGACTCAGTGATGAAGTTGAACAGGATTTATTGTAAAGGGTATGGAGGTAGGCAGAGGTGAAGACTGAGGGATGAGCGAGAGGCAGGCAGGTGATGAGGGTCTGAGCCGATGGCAGGTGAAGCAAGGCGGGGGGGGGACGTTTGAGCGGCGGGCGGGTAGGCAGGATGAAGTCCGGACCCGGAGCGCAGGAGATTCCAGTTAGCAAAGGTAAAACCACAAACCACCAAACTTACGGTCTGTACCATGTGCGATGTGGCGACGAGCGACTGGAGAACCGGGGTCTAAATACTGCAGGCTGATGAGATGATGAGGAGCAGGTAGGCTGGCTGAAGCAATCAGGAGGAGGAGGAGTAGCGTGGATAGCCACGCCCACAGACACACAGAACAACAGAGGGAGACACAAACACAGGAGACACAGTTGAAGGGAAAACAGGATAAATTGCGAGGTTATCCTGAGAGAGAGAGAGAGAGAGAGAGAGAGATGGAGGATCTGAGAAACATTTCCATAAGTTCAGTTTACAGCGCCTCTTCATCTTCCTCGGGCCAAACCAGCAGATAAATGATCCAGTCTTCCCCCAGATGCACACTCAAGCATTGTATCAAAATAATGATGAAGACGAGAAGGAATGGAGGAAGGTGGCGAGGAAGAGGAGTGAGGGGGGTTGTCTTTAATGAAGAGGAGAAGAAAGAAGGGTGGTGAGGAAGAGGAGGAGTGAGGGTTTTGTGTTTGATGAATGGGACGGTAGGAAGGTGGTGAGGAAGAGGCGGGGTGAGGTAGGTATTGCTGATAATGGGGATGGGGGAGGAGGTGGTGATGAAGAGGATGGGGGAGGAAGGTGAGGAGGGGGGAGGAGCGTGTGACTCAGAGTTCTAGTTCTGGTTCCTAAATAAACCATCTGATGGCCCGGCCCAGATTCTCCTAAACTAGGCTGAGCTGTCCTGGAAACACACACACACACACACACGCATGCATGCATGCATGCACCACACACACACACACACACACACACACACACACACACACACACTCACACACACACACACACACACATTCTAAAAACCTCTTGTAAAGTGTCTTTACGAGACACCTGTAGGTATAACCATCACTACAACCATAACAACAACACTACTACAACAGTAACACTATAATAATAACACTAACAGCAGATTTCTACGCCCGCCTCTCTAACATCTGCAACATCTAACCTTTAGCGGGGAAATGTCACATTGCCAAATGACAGCAGCACCCGGCAGCTATTTGCGGTGCCAGAGCCACCTGCCACCCCCCCACCTGCCCCCCCCCCCCCCCCCCCCCCCCCCCCCCCTGAGACAGGGGATCATCGGAGGGAGAAATCAGCTTTGGCTTGCATATTCATTTAATTAAAAAAAAACAATATTCCAATAAAAAATGTGTGCTGCTTATATTGCAGCTCAGATTGTTATCGGCTTTGGCTCGAACATAATTTATTTTTTTAAATGTTTTAATTTTGTATTCTAAAATTGTATTGCCTATTATTGGAGCGCAGATTACTACACAGCATCATTTTGTAACTGGTAGTATGAGGTCAGTAGCTCATGTTTACATCCCTTCTGTTAATCCCCATGTCCATGATAAGCGTGGGCGCCGGCTCCAGCGCTAGGCTGGGCGTTGGAGACTGTCTAGGCGTTAGGCAGGGCGTTGGAGACTGTCTAGGCGCCAGGCAGGGCGTTGGAGACTGTCTAGGCGCTAGGCTGGGCGTTGGAGACTGTCTAGGCGCTAGGCTGGGCGTTGGAGACTGTCTAGGCGCTAGGCTGGGCGTTGGAGACTGTCTAGGCGCTAGGCTGGGCGTTGGAGACTGTCTAGGCCCTAGGCAGGGCGTTGGAGACTGTCTAGGCCCTAGGCAGGGCGTTGGAGACTGTCTAGGCCCTAGGCAGGGCGTTGGAGACTGTCTAGGCGCCAGGCAGGGCATTGGAGACTGTCTAGGCGCTAGGCAGGGCGTTGGAGACTGTCTAGGCGCTAGGCTGGGTGTTGGAGACTCTCTAGCCGCCAGGCAGGGCGTTGGAGACTGTCTAGGCCAGGGGTCGGCAACCCAAAATGTTGAAAGAGCCATATTGGACCAAAAAAACAAAAAACATATATGTGTGGAGCCGCAAAAAAATAAAAGCCTTATAGAAGCCTTATATTGAAGGCAACACATGCTGTATGTATCTATAGTAGCTATATTAGCCTACTATAGAAATGACTAAGTTAACTACAAATACATAATGAGCCTTCATGATTAAATGTTTATTTTTCCTGCAGTGCATCCTGTAGAGCAGTGGTTCTCAACCGGTGGGGGAAACTCTCCCGGGGGGGGGGGGGCGCGGGTTCAAAAAGGAGGACAAATACGCGCCCGGCGCAGCGTCAAGCAAAACGCGTATTTGTCCTCCTTTTTGAGAGCGCAATAGTAACACACCGCGTCCCCCCCCCCCCCGCCGGTCGTAGGTCCGCGGTGTGTTAATTGCGCGCACCACCACCCCGTCGGCCGGAGTGTTACTTACAATCGCGCGCGCGCGCGCCCCCCCCCCGTCGGCTGTAGTCCGCGGTGTGTTACTATTGCGCGCACCCCCCGTCGGCCGTAGGTCCGCGGTGTGTTACTATTGCGCGCACCCCCCGTCGGCCGTAGGTCCGCGGTGTGTTACTATTGCGCGCAGCCGCCGGTTTGTTTACAACAGCCACCTGCCTGGCATCCCGCCTTACTGATAGAAACGTGTGTCGCAGGCTATGACGTAAATCTTCGTTGAGAGAAATGTTGAAATTTAATATTTATTCTACACATTTTTACAGCATTGAAAAACGTTAATAATGTTTGTGTCATGTTTGTTTTCCTACAGAAACCATATTAAAACAAAACATATATTTCTCTCCCCCATCTTTTTCCATTTTCAAACATTTTTGAAAAAGCTTCAGGGAGCCACTAGGGCTGCGCTAAAGAGCCGCATGCGGCTCCAGAGCCGCGGGTTGCCGACCCCTGGTCTAGGCGCTAGGCAGGGCGTTGGAGACTGTCTAGGCGCTAGGCTGGGTGTTGGAGACTCTCTAGCCGCCAGGCAGGGCGTTGGAGACTGTCTAGGCGCCAGGCAGGGCGTTGGAGACTGTCTAGGCGCCAGGCAGGGCGTTGGAGACTGTCTAGGCGCCAGGCAGGGCGTTGGAGACTGTCTAGGCGCCAGGCAGGGCGTTGGAGACTGTCTAGGCCAGGGGTTCCCAAACTTTTCCATGCCAAGGCCCCCCAAAAAGCATTAGCTTCTGGCCGGGGACCCCCAAACCCACTGACAATGCTACAAAATATGAAAATAAACATCTTTTTATCTGCCTCTGCCGGATGTTTTTGTATCAAGTGACGCTGAAGTTTCGAAGGTTTTAAACACTCGTTTGAGAGGGTCTCCAGACAGAGGACGCATTT
Source organism: Merluccius polli (assembly GCA_030340625.1). NCBI lineage: Eukaryota > Metazoa > Chordata > Actinopteri > Gadiformes > Merlucciidae > Merluccius > Merluccius polli. Next base: position 66,390 of record JAOPHQ010003178.1, on the reverse strand, counting down.
CGGGCAATCATGGCCATTTTTCTGTATGGCTGCAAAGCCATACTTAATGTATGCTGCCTCATATTTTCGGTTTTTAGTTGGCCATGAGTTCTTAGGTTTTTTTGCAGCAGAGTCCTCCACGGCAGGGCTGTTGGTCTTCTCCTTCGGTCTATTTGTTGTCAAAAACCTGTCCATTTAGCGCTAGCTAGCTACACGCTAGCTTGAGGAGCAGAGCAGCTTGATAACAACGGCCAGGTCTACACAGATTATGACGTCGTCATGCCGAACTTGCAGCTGAACTTGAGAATCTGGCGATTACGGCAGTTTACGTGTTGTACGGTTCAGGACAAATTATTTATTTTTTTATTATTTATTTTATTTTTTTATTATTATTTTTATTAAATTCTTTTTAGCATTTTTTTTTTTGCATTTTTTTCTCATCTTCCCTCCAATTTTCTGAGGCCCCCCTAGTGCCCCCTGGCGGCCCCCACTTTGAAAACCACTGGTCTAGGCACTAGGCAGGGCGTTGGAGACTGTCTAGGCGCTAGGCAGGGCGTTGGAGACTGTCTAGGCGCCAGGCAGGGCGTTGGAGACTGTCTAGGTGCTAGGCAGGGCTGAACCGGTGCTGTCGCCAGGTCCGGCTGTAAGTTAGGCTTTGGAGACTGCCAGTCTAGGCGCTAGGCTGGGCTGAACCGGTGCTGTCGGCAGCTGATCCCCAGGTAGAGCGAACCTGACACAATCTCAAGTTAATTAGGTCAGATATTTTGAAACGCAAACTATTAAAGGCTGCGTTCCAAATCACATAAGTTTCCTTTTTACTTGTAGTACGTATGCAGCTGCCCCTTACAAAGTATGTACTGTAGGTGATTTCAGACCTGCAACAAGAGACATCTGTGCTCGCTCGGCTTGTGGGTCAGGATAGCCAGAAAAGCATGCTGGTTTGCATACTGTAAAATGCGACCGGATGTAGTCGGACATCCTGGTATTTTTGGCCTACTGCATTTGAGATACTATGTATTGGGAGTGGACATATTAAATCTTTTTCTGGCATACTAAATAGTATGGTAGTATGTGTATTGGAACGCAGCTTTAGTGTTTCTTCCTTGATGACTTTGTGGAGTGTGTGTGTGGTTGATAGCTGGTTTCACAGCCTCACCCGGCCAGAGTCAGACCGATTAGACTCTAGGGCTGGATGAGGCTGAACAGAGAGAGAGAGAGAGAGGGACACTCTGTCATGACAGCTGGTTCCAGCTGCTCTGGCTGTAACATCTTGCCAACTGTCCAATAAACTGAGTTTATACAACACCTACCTGTGTCCTGTGTGTCGAAGGAGCCCAACAAAGCCACTTAGGTGGCGTGTGGCAGGGTCTACCGCCACAGGCTTGTTTTTTATAGCTGGCTGGCTAATTATTGTTTCATATCCGCGGACACAATGTCTGTGGTGTGTAGTCTGTGATGTGTAGCCTGTGTTGTGTTGTCTGTGGTGAGTTGTCTGTGGTGTGTATTCTGTAGTGTGTAGTCTCCGAGACTCGTCTCAGACTGGTGTGTGAAAGTGATGTGGAGGTGAGGGTATTTTCTTTACCCTTCACATGATGTGCTAGAGAAGTCATTTAGGGACTCTAACAAAGGAGCGATCATTCTTTTAAGAGAGAAAGTCAGAGAGACAGCAAACGACAGCGAGAGAAGAGGTGAGAGAGAATGTGTGTGTGTGTCTGCATGTGTGTGCGTGTGCGTGTTTCAGCAGCAGCTCCCTACTGGACCACCGCCCCCCCCCCCCCCCCCCCCCAGATACTGCTACCGATCGCAAATCAATACCCATCTCTTCCATTCATTACCATCTTCCACCACTGCTTGTTATTAATATGCTTCATAGTATTATTATGAAACCATTACGTCACTTTTTAATTTCTCTCAATCCTGGACTGTATCCCTTTGTTTTGTTTTTACTTTAAATGTACCTCTCTCTCTGTCTCTCTGTCTCTCTGTCTGTCTCTCTCTCTCTCTCTCTTGTGCTCTCTCTCTCCCTTTCAGAATCCATCCATCTCTCACGCCCTTGGTCGCCCTACCCCTCTCTCGCTCTCCTCCCCTCCCCTCGTTCACACATCTGGTTGTGGTGTTTGTGTGTGTGTGTGTGTGTGTGTGTGTGTGTGTGTGTCTATTTGTGGGTACTGTGTGTGTCAGATATACACAAAAAGCCCAGACAAACCCCATACACACACACATACACACACACGCCTGCATGCCTCCATGCCTCCATGCCCACACGCTGAGAAAACTAATGTTAGAAGCAACCAAACACAGAGCTATTCCTCTCTCTTCTCAATGCCCTTTCTTCTCTCTATTCTTTTGTTCATCCTTTTGTTTTCATACCCTTTTCATCCAGCATTGCATTCCCGAATGGAGTGGAATGGAGAGAAGAGAGCAGAGAGGAAGAAGTATAGAAGAAAGGACAAGAGGAAGGGAGGACAGGAAGGGAGATGTGCTTAAGGATGAAAGAGAGGGGAATGAAGAATAGAGGAGGAGGAAGTGAACAAATGAGATGAGAGATGGGATGGAGGAGAAAGGAACGCAATGAGGTTTGTGATTCAGAGAGAGAAAGTAAAAAAACTGAGAGAGATAGAGAGAGAGAGAGAGAGAGAGAGAGAGAGAGAGAGAGAGAGAGAGAGAGAGAGAGAGAGAGAGAGAGAGAGAGAGAGAGAGAGAGACCTATTGGAGTGAAAACTTCCACTTTCAAAAACAATCAATGTCACCTCAGTGTATAATAAAGTGTATAAATGTCTCCTCTCCTTGTGTAAAAAATGTAATTTAAATTTGAATGAATCCTGACATTATTTTATAGAAATGTAATAAAATAATGTTTTGACATCATAATAATGCTATAAATGCTATTTATGAAAATGTCTTTGGTAAGATCTCATAAAGATAGCAGATTATATACATATTCATAAAGTTATGATGTCATAAGTATCGTGTAGAGTTTAAATAAATGTTTTAGAAAGCTTGAGAAAGCTATGGGATGAATGGATATTATATAATTTGTATATATGTATTCTGAAAGTTAAGACCTGCTGCTCTACATAGTAAAGTTAGGATGTTAATGCTCGGCCTGGATTATGAAAACACACACGTTAGATTACATAATCCCACCAGTGTGTGTAGTTCCGGATATGTGTATGTGTGTGTGTGTGTGTGTGTGTTCATCTTTGTGTGTGTGTTCATCAGCTCACAAGTCTAAATTTGTAGTAGTAGCAGAGATAATGACCCATTTCAACATCATTTTCCATCCCTCCATCTTTGTGTGAGTGTGTCTCTCTCTCTGTCTCTCTGTCTCTCTGTCTTTCTGTCTCTGTCTCTCTCTCTCTCTCTCTCTCTCTTTCTCTCCATTTCTCTCCATTTCTCTCCATTCAAAATATATGATATATGAAAACATGAACCCTAACATCTATGCTTTCTTCACCTGCCCGTTTCCCCTTCTCACCCCTCTCACCCTTTCTTTCTTTATCTATTGTCAGTTTATATCAACGTTAACTAGGATGATGATGTCATACGGTGTCCATGACAACCCCAGGTTGCCTGGGTGATGCCCCTGGTTTTTTTTGGGACAGGTAGCAAGGACACAGAGACCGGGACGCTCTCTGACCCGACATAGCTGCCCCTCATGGACCTATTAATATATAGAGGATTTATGGGCCGATAAAAAGAATGGCAGTCATTCTTTTTGACAGGCAGACAGTCGGACAGACCAATGGGCAGATAAACCAACACACAGAGACAGACAGACAGACAGACGCACACAGATACACAGAAAATGGACAGACAAAGAGAGACAGGCACACAGACAGACAAATGGACAAACAGACAGACAGACAGTCGGGCAGACCAATGGACAGACAAACAGACAGACAGGCTGAAACATAGACAGACAGACAGGCAGACCAATGGACAGACAAACAGACAGACAGGCTGACACATAGACAGACAGACAGGCAGACCAATGGACAGACAGATAGAGACAGACAGCAACAGTATGCCATGATGATCAGTAAAACAAGTGGAGCCGAAATATAGTGTCAGGAAAATGTAGAGAGAGAGAAAGAGAGAGTGAAGGTCTGGCAAAAATAGAGATATAGAGACAGAGAGAAGGAAGAGAGAAAGATAGAAATAGCCAAGAGAGATATTGAGGAAGAGAGAGCGAGCGAGAGAGGTGGGGTAGAGAGAGAGAGAGAGAGAGAGAGGTGGGGTAGAGAGAGAGAGAGAGAGAGAGAGAGAGAGAGAGAGAGAGAGAGAGAGAGAGAGAGAGAGGTGGGGTAGATAGAGAGAGAGAGAGAGAGAGAGAGAGAGAGAGGTGGGGTAGAGAGAGAGAGAGAGAGAGAGGTGGGGTAGAGAGAGAGGGAGAAAGGGAGACATCTACAGTGAAAGGTCATTGCACCTGTGATAAGAGCTACTACAGCGTGCTCCCAGCCGGTGGCCAGCGCTTGTCAACACAACAACACAAGTGTGTTTCGACCGCTCATGTCCCTCAGTAGGAGCCAGACACAGAGTCCAGGGTCCAGGGTGGTCCAGTGGTCCAGGTATTCACCTGCCAGTTCGAACGCCAATGTCCACAGTATACCTGTAGGCATCCTAGAGCCTGACCTGACCTAACCCCTACCTGCTCCTTAATGACCTGTATCTGAATTCACGTAAGTCACTTTGGATGAAAAGCGAGATGAAAATGAAGAAGTGTTGAGAGATTGGGGGGGGGGCAGCTCCTCTGAGACCGGTTGAAGATAGAGGGAGTAATGGAGGAAGAGGAGAGATGAGAGAGGAAAAAGAAAAAGACGGATGCCAAACTCTGCCTGGCCTGGTTTACCTTCGCAAGACACGCCCCATCCGTGATCTGATTGGCCGGCCCACCAGCCTCTGGCAGCTCACAGTCTACCAACCCCCCCCCCCCCCCCCCACCACCACCCCCCCCCCCCCCCCCACTCCCTCTCTGTCCCTCTCTCACTCTGTATCTCTCTATGTCTCATCCTATGTCTCCCTCTCAGCATTTTTGTTGAATTCACTCTCTTGCTTTCCCCCCCCTTGCCCCAACCTACTCACCCCCCCCCCCCCCCCCATCTCTCTCTCCCCCCTCTCTCTCTCTCTCTCTCTGCTCTATCACCAGCCCAGCCAGTCAGTGGAGCATCGGCATGGCAACGAAGCGCCGTGCGAGCGAGGAGGGAGCAGAGAGAGAGTAGAGCGGCCGCGTGCAACGCTGCGACGACTAGACGGCTTTTTTCGTCTGCGCGGGACGCATCTCGCCAGCAACAGATAGCGACAACCGCTGACACCGGCCGCGCCGCCGCCGCCTGAGACAACACCGCCGGGCTTCATTAAGCCCTGCAGCCACGCCGCTACGGGATTCCTCCGGTGGGGGGGGGGGGGGGGGGGGACCTTTATTTGAGAAGAAGATCTTGTCTTGTCCCTTGTGTGTGTGAGTGTGTGCACGCGTGTCTGTGTGTGTGTGAGTGTGTTTCTGTGTACCTTATAGTGCATGTGAGGTGACGTCTCGGCATCCACAACCGAGAGGAGCGCAGCACAACACAGTCTGGCGGGAGCTGAATGACAGAGCGGAGACAGATTGGAGAGAGAGTGAGACAGGGAGAGAGAGAGAGCAAGAGCGCAAGATAGGGAGAGAGAGAGAGAGAGAGAGAGAGAGAGAGAGAGAGAGAGAGAGCGAGACAGGGAGGGAGAGAGAGACAGAGAGAAGAGAAAGGAAACGTCAACACTGCTGTCATTTCAGAGGAGTTACGGAGGAGAGTGAAGACAGGAGACAGGAGACAAAAGACGAAGAAAGGAGGAGGAGGAGAAGGAGGAGCAGATCGGCCAGAGGGCAGGGGGGTCAGCGCTGGACATCTGAACAGTCAGACAACACTGGACATCTAAGCAGTGGACCCCGGATCCTCAGAAAACCTCCCAGCAGGCCAGCGCAGACCTCTAATAAACGCCACCAGACCATCTACTGTTTGTGATATTGACTTGGGGGAGAGGGGGCGGGGGGGGGGGGGGGGGGTGCTGTGTTCCTGTACCTTGTTCACACAACACATCATCAGATCCGGGTCTAACTTCCACGCCAGACTCCCACAGTCCCGTCTCTGGCGAACCGCTCGGGTGGTCCGGCGCTCCCTCCCTTCCTCGCGTTTTGTCTCCCAGTGCCGCGTGGAGGACCTGCCTGCTCGGGGCAGCTGACCGCCGGTCAAGACGCCGCGCGCCGTACTCCGAGTGAAGAATGCCCCGGCGCGGCTGGCCAAGCCGGCCGACCCGGGCCCCCCCCCCACCGCCGGGCTGTACATGGAGCGCTCCCAGAGTCGCATCAGCCTCTCGGCGTCCTTCGAGGCGCTCGCCATCTACTTCCCCTGCATGAACTCCTTCGACGAGGACGACGGA